>JAVYIG010007560.1:0-100424 GCA_035222895.1 Strongylocentrotus droebachiensis
ATTTACAAAGCTTTTATGGCCTTTTTGTAGGTAGCCAACAATTTTCCCATCCATTTTTATACCCTTATCAAAGGATGAAGCACTTATGATGTAGTCAATTCCATTTTTCATAAAACTTGAAAACTGTAGCCTGGTGATCAAGTTTCTTGAACATGCTTCCCTTCTCTACATCCATACCTCTTTGGAGAGAAACTAGAAGAATGGTGAGGTAATTACCTGACTGTGTTTACTGGGTAACTTCAATTCTCAGAAAGAGGGATATCCAACGCGAACAACTTTTCCACGAAGCCCATTATGCGATCACTTACTGCAAATTCCCCTTTTTATCAAGATTTTCTGCGTAAAGTGCACATTGGTAGACAGCATAAACTCCTTTTCCACAAAAAATGCTACTTTTTGAGCTTATTCTGCCATGCAAGACTTTGATCTGTTGAAACAAGAGAAAAATAAACTGATACCTGGGAGTTGAGGGTATAATCAATCATGAATTCACATGAGATTTGTGATATGTCTCCATGACTTGTTCATAAATCTGATTTGATTAAATTATATCCTGACTCCAAGTTTCACAAATTTTCCTGATCAATCATGGTCATAAACTTCATTTAAACAGAACATTTAAAATTGAATTATTGTAATATTCTTCACATTACCTCTTCCAATCAAGAAGATCCTAACTCAAGCATTATTTTATAATTAAACTTTTTTCTTAGAGACAAATTGCATATTCTGAAGTTTAACCCTTACATGAACCCTAACCCTCTATTTTTGACTGAATAAAAACAGCCTGGAGTAAATTGCAAATCACCTGTTTTTTTCTCTTGTATGGAAAGTACCAGGCTGAATTGACATCAAGGTATTTGAAGGGTAGATATTATTATATAGTTTCTGTTTTGAAATATTGTTAGACAATCATACCCTTTCTTCCAATTCAAACAATCCCTGGGTAAGAACTTCAAAATTCTTTTGAAGAGCTCTTTTGCAGAGCTGCAAACCATTAGGTTTTTCTCAGAATTATTCTGTTTTTTCTCAAATGAACGGTAGTACGTTTTTTCTTCATGAAATACGTTTTTGTTATTGCACAAACCGCACATCAATTAAAAGTGAAAGGCATAAATATTCTCAATAAGAATGAAACGCCGATAATCCTGCACACACACCAACAAAAAACTACCTACTTGTAAATAAACTATAGGTCCTTATATGGAAATAACAGCATGAGGAATAGACATTTCTGCATTGGAAGTGTTATCAATGAAAAGTTACAATACTTGTTGTAAGCTACTGAAACCATGACATTTGATTGGCTGAGAGAAAGTTTGTCATATCACCTTATCATGTTGTGTTATTGATAACAAGTTTTATAAAAAAAAGCCCTGTTTCTAATAAGGTTGCAAGATTCAAATAAGTCATCTTGTAAAACTAGATTTTTAGGAAATCTAGTTGTAAAGTACATGCCCCGGGTGCTGTAAACAAAGATGGCTGTAGTAAAAACGTGACTATTAGTTGTCATCCATGATTCATGAAGTAGATCAAATAAAGCATGAAGAGAATTATTGAAAGCAATTCTGTTGCTTCCTTATAATCACTGTAATATCCTAGCCAGAAAGCATTCCTGGATCAGCTTTGAATCCATACAAGCAATTATTTTTTCTCGTAGTTGATCTTCCTTCACCTGGAGGGTGTTTCACAAAGATCCTAAGTCGAACTTAACTCTAAGTTGGACTTAAAAATTACGGCGAAAATCATCCAACGTCTAAGGAAAACGCCATTAATTTAAAAACAAACAAACAACAGAGAGCCATTTGTAGCCTTAAAATAAGAAATATATTTTAAAGCAAAAATTCAGATTTTCAGATTTGTTTATAAATTCTACATTAAGAACGTGAAATCTCCTTGATAATAGAAAATATGAAAGATCTGAATCAACATTTTATATAACTTTTACAAAATATTTTCATAGATGCTTACGGCTTTCCAAAATTGTTAAGTCCAACTTAAATATAAGTTTAGCTTAGATCTTTGTGAAACATCCCCCTGGTAGGAACCCAAAATTATTTTCATGTACTTTTTTTATGTTGAAATCATGCATACCATATAATGTGTACCAGGTAAATAAACATTTTTGGTATATTAATGTAAATCCATAAATTTTCATGAAAACTGCTGAATGTGTTCCTGATATCTTACAGCAAGAATCCTATGTCTATCATGTACCAATCATACACTTTAACACTGAGCTCATGCCCTTTTTGTTTTCAAGGTATAACAAGTTTAGCTGCTTGAAATGTAAATGCAGACATTAATAATGCCACTCAAATATGCTATTAAGATGGTCAGAATCTCAGCTTCATTTATCTTCTGTTTTCAACCAATGTATACAATCAGTATACTGATTTTTGTTCAGGTTTGAGGGGTGTGTAAGTGATATACTTGTATAGAACATAAATCAATGTATTTACAAAAACTAAACAACGCAAGAAATTAGTATAGGCATTTCTTAAAGATTAAGAATAATATTCTAGAAAAAAACTTTAAAAATACACTATGAGATACAATTTGATCAATGTAAAAGGATTCTACATGACTGTACAAAGAGTGTTATTATGAGAGAGCACTGGTACTATATAAAGGGAAAAGTATTGGGTGTTCATTAATTCAAACAAACACAATCAAGATTCCATTAATAGCACTATATAAAAACAAACAAAAGTCATGGCCGGGTCTGGCGATCAGCTCTGATGCGTTATTCGGAAGCATTAGGTCTTTTCACGTCATAGCAATTAGGTGGCACGGTGTCGTGCGATTAGTTGGCTTTGAATTCTCGACTGGCGGGTCTCCCTGTGACTGGTATGCACGGAATGCGCCAGTATTTGCCGTCTTGGTATGTTTTGGGAACATGGGGCTAGCCTCTTTGTCCAGTTGTTTTACGATCATCTCTTTGGTTAAAGGACACTATCACAAAGATTTTCAAAATAAATCAGCCTTAGGTAATTTTAATAGCCTTGTGCATCATGTACCTTTTGAAATGTTCGACCATTTTTGCGACATGAAACACATGTACATGTTTATGATCCCAATATATTTTCTTAAGGCATTACTTTCAATATAATGATTTATAAAATTGCCCCTTCTGGAATCAATTTCTTGGAAGTCTTTTTGAAAATCCTTTTAAGTTCTAGAATTGTGAGAGACACAAGCATTAGAAGTTCGGAATTGTCTAGTATGGAGATCGTACATGATAAAAAGTTTGATCTTATATTTGGGGGCCGGGGGCCGGGGGGGGGGGGGGGGGGGGGTGGGGGCCGGGATGGGGGTGGGGATGGTTAGTGACTTTCAATGATATTACATATTTAGTTTATGAGGCCATTATTTTGACATGTTTTAATATTCATGATTCCGTTTCGGTTTAATAAAATTTGGAGTGGACTATTAGGCTATTATTATTATTATTATTATTATTATTATTATTATTATTAGATGAATTGCTGATTAATGCAAAAACAACAATTGGAAATTGCTTTAAAAATATTCGCTGATACAGTACAAAGCAATAGTGTTCGCATGTTTGCATGTTCGCATAGAGTAAAGCTCTATGAAAGGTCTTCTGAAGAATGCCTGGAATGTTGTTATGTGTAGAGTCATAACAACCTTTACAAACTACAGTAGTATGATGGTGGATCATGTTCAAGTTCAGTATTTATTTAATTCCATTGTAAAAAAACAGTAACATCAAAATATTACTTTTACATAAATATTATTAACATAGTACAATATTGACAGTAAAAACAAACAAATAGGAATTAGGTTGCTGTATAAAAACCCTAGAGGGTTTGTCTGGACAGCCACCAGAAAAAAACTAGTATAGGAATCATACAAAATGATATATGGTATTTGAATAAACAATAACAAAAAACAAACAGTTAAAGTGTCTCAATAGCCAGTTGTTTTACTGTATAACCCATTATTTCAAGTGTTGCTATGCCAGATGGACCTCAATCAAGCTTTGCAAAATACTCACTAGTCATCCGTAGAAAGATTAAATTAATTCTGCCAACTCTGTTTAGCAGAGGGAGAATATAAAGTCGTCATTGTTATTCTGCTCAATGTCAATAAGACAAGGAATATTATTTTAACTCAAGTTGTATATGTACAAAAGATAGATGCAAATAAGTGTGTAATATCAATCTATCAGCCTATGTGCATCTATCTTACAACTGTCAGGCTAAGTACAATCTAGGTGCACACACGCTCATCAAGAAATTATAGATTGTATAATGAATAAATAAAGACACGCGTCATTTGTTCTATATGGTGAAACTCCCCGATTGGTATTTGATTTTCATAGAAAAAGGAAACAGTTTTAAAGGTAAAGACCAGTAATGGTCATGCGATTGCATTGTGAAAGAAACGTTGTGGAATCGATCAGAAAAGGTTGATCATCTAGCATCTAGCATCTGCAAGGTTCTGGAATCATCAAAATGATAAGAAATTTGGCCCATTCTTCGTAAAGTTACAAGCACTATACACAGAAAGATGTATATGGGACTACCCTATCTCTCTCACACGACCATGAGAGAAATAAATTTACCAAATATATGAATTAGTAGGCGGTTTCCCGGCAAACTTTTTATCATCATGTATTAGTCAAAACATATTCTTTCACATGATTGGTAATGAGAGCTTCCATTTCATTTTTTGAAATTGGGGCGTTTCCAATACTGGTCTTTACCTTTAAGATTGGCCAATTTCAGACTTGATTGCCGTCAATAAATTGTACAGGCTAACTTAGACCTAAAGCGCACTTTTCTTTGTATGTAAAATACCACACATTGTACATGTACGATTGTTGGTCAGTATCATTTCAATGTTTAATATGCAAACTGTTTAGAGAAAGGTTGTTCTTGACAACCAGTAAGTTTGCCGGATGGGGGTCAGTATTGGAAACTATAACATTCAATTCAAATAAATTCAAATTAAAATAAACATTTATTTCTTCCATTCAATTTGACATCTGTTCAAACAATACAGTTTATAAGTAGGAACATAAATATAATTAAAGAACTTGTATTACAAGGAAGAGGCGCAAAACCCGATAGCATAGGGTTGACTTGATAAGATCACACATGAGTTGGTTTGGCCAACCATTTGAGTAGGATGTATGCGTTTGTTATAAGATATCAACTCATCTGTTAAAGGTACTATGTCCCATTTGCAGGTCGAAAAAATGAAAAAGTTAAATTCCAACTGCATTTGAAAGATAATACTAATTTAGAACTTCCCTAAAAAAGGTGGGGCTTGAAAATGTCTTCAAGTGGGAAAATAACGACTATTAGTTGTCAAATCGACTTTAGGGCTATAGAGCCCAAAAGTAATAGTCTTGATTTTCAGACAAATGTACCGAATGGTCATACGTTTTATGCTGCACAAAGATTCAATCAGTTTAATCTTGGCCATCACAAGAAGTGGGTTATTGATGTAGACAAATGCTCATGTACCCTTTACAACTCTTTTCATGTATGTTATTACCAAAGAAGAAAAAAAGCCAGTCAGTCACTCAATAGTGTCTGACAGTGAAGTCTAGCAAGTAAACAGGTTTCCTTGCATAATTTGAATATGAGGACACTGCTAACGTTAAAATTTTACAGATAGGTCATACATGACATATTCATAATTCCTGCAAAGTTCTACAGAATTTGAGGTTGGCTGCAAAAGGGACATAGTACCTTTAAGAGCCAGAAGGATATTGGGTGGTATTCTCGACAGCGGACTAACTTTAGTCTGTGGTTTAATCCACTAAGTATGGAATGCCAAGTGTCCATATGAATATATTTTTGAATAATTTGATATCTCCCTAAATTACCATGATAACATAATTATATCATAATAATATTGTTGTTTATTTATTATGTTATTACATTTCAGTTTAGTTTAGTGACAGATTAAATGATTCAAAAACATATTTATATGGACACGTGGCATTCCATACTTAGTCAGTGGATTATACCATGAGAATACCACCCATTGACTCTTTGAAGGATATGCTTAAACACCTCTCTAACTCTAAGCAGACAAATTTTCCAATATTTTTTCAGAATGTACTCAATTGTGTTCATATCTAAAGAAGATTTGGTTGTATAGATTATTCCTTTGAGAGCCAGAAGAACATTAACTCTGTGAATGATATGAATTAAATGCATCATTTAACAATGTTAAATCTGAGATGCATGGACCTATGTGTCATCAGTGTCTGTGATATGGTGTAATATTGAAGCCCTAAACAAAAATGGTGCTGTAAAATGATCAAGAATTAGTGCCTAAAAAAAGTAAAAATCTTTGAGTGACCGGTTTTACCATACTCATTTCCCCCAATAGAATATAGTGTTATGAAAACCGTTAGGTAATTAAACGCAATATGAAATTTTGATTTTCAATCCTTAATATCTCGATAATCAGACAGGCGATCGGCTTGTAAAAGTCATGGGATTCCTGAATGACCTAAAGGTTTATCATTATCATTGCAGCATGAGCTAAATCAAGGATTTTGTTTAAGGATCTGAGACAAAGTTACCGGATCCCTTTAAAACCCATCTGACTCTCAGCAGACTAATTTTCCAATATTTTCAGGCTATACTTAATCATGTTCATATCTAAAGAATATTTGGTTGTGTGCATTTCAGAAAGGTATTAGCAAGGAAAAGATATTAGTGGGGAAATTCCCCATTCCTTGCTAATGCTCTAATACATGGACATATAATGGTTTAGAGAATGAAATCTCATCACATGGTGCTTAATGGACTTGGAAATTCAGGCAATGGAATAAAATGTGATGACTGATGCGAATTGATGCAAATACCATATAAGCTGTTATTTGCGTAAGAGGTTTATTTTCACAGATTTCATTAATCATAATAATATCTAGGATTTATTTAGCGCTGGTATACACATACAGTTTTTAAGGGCGTTGTAAAACAAATGAAAATTACATTTAATCTAAATTTGTAATAAACATCACCAAGAAAAGTGAAATGAACATTGTTAATTGTTGTAGGGTTGCGAATTTAACAACATGTAATAATAAGATTCTATATGCAAACATAATGTGTGAGCTATATGATATAAACTATAGTGTGTTAACAACAGAATTGTCATTTTGTAGATTATATCCGGTATTCTGATATTTAAGGTAGATTTTGTTGTGTTCATGACGATAAGGTATTAGCAACGGAAGGATAGTATTAGGGAAATTCCCCGTCCTTTGCTAATGCCCATCTGCTGTATATGTACACTATCCTTCAAGGTTTGATAAATCAAATTTCATCACCTGTTGTTAAATGGATTTTGAAATTTGTGTAATGGTTTAGGATTGATGACTGCACTTATATACATTATTGGAAATTTCATTTATTTTATTAAACATCACTGACATACATCAATATTCTGTTAATATTCCATTCATGCAGTAGAAATTATCCCAATCAATGCCAATATTTTAAGATTCATAAAATGGACTTTGGACATGCATGCAAATTAGAACTGTATCGTTAATGCGTTAGCCTTCTTCAAGACCAGCAATTTCAAACCTCACCTTCTTTAATGATAAAGATTCTTTACACAATGTTAACTCATCTAGGCAACAATTAATTATTATATCTTCTGTATTAGAACCACCAATTTCCTCACCCCCAAGCCTCCCTGTAGAGGTTCTCTGAATTAGTTTAATTTATCTTGTCAAAGTTGAAGTAATCATTAGTTTTAATTGTAAAACCGCCAAATTCCAACCCCACCCTCCTTCTAAAGATTCTGTAAAGAATGTTAACTCATCTAGTCACAGATTAATCATTCCAAATAAACCCAAACTTAGAGCGTAACCCATTGACTACTGAAATCCTTTATTCCCAGAGGCTTTAAACAGGGAAAAATCGGTTCCAGCTGGCAATGCGTTGATAATCACTTTCTTCCATAGGACTACCAAATACCAAGACCCAAACCTCTCTATATGAACACTCTCTAAAGACTCTATCAAACCTGGGGCATGTTTCACAAAGATCCTAAGTTGAACTTATCTCTAAGTTGGACTTAAAAAATTATGGAAGGCTATTAGCATCAATGAAAATATTTTGTAAAAGTTATTTTAAGAGGCATAAAATGTTCATTCCAATCATTTATATTTTCTATTATCAAGGAGATTTCATGTTATTGATGTGGAATTCATGAAAAATCTAAAATACTTTTGCTTTTGAATATATTTAATTTTAAGGCTACAATTGGCTCTCCATAATGTTTAAGTCCAACATAGAGTTAAGTTCGAAATAAGGATCTACGTGAAACACTCCCCTGGTGTATACTAGGTTTAACGATAAAGGTCTGTCCCTCCGTATGATTACAAGCCTAGGTGTCCAGAGAGCGTTGGTCTGGTGCCTAGTGCTTGTCCCATGATTCAATTATCTCTGCCGTGTTCAACGATTTATACGCAATCAAGGTCAGATATGATAGCCTCTCGCTATCTCTCTCTCTCTTCTCTCTCTGTCTCTGTTTGTCTCATATCTCGCTTTCTCTCCCCTATCTCTATATATCACCTTCTTTCTCTGTTTCTCTCTCTCCCTCGTCTCTGTCTCTCTTACTATTTTTTTTGTCTCTCTCTCTCTCTATATATATATATCTCTTCCTGTATCTCTTTCTCTCTCTCCCCCCATCTCTGTCTCTTGCTTTAAAAAAAAAAAATTCTCTCTCTTTCTCTCTCTCTATATATCTTTTCCTGTCTCTCAGTCTCTCTCTCTCTCCCCCCATCTCTGTCTCTTTTACTCTCTCTCTCCCCCTCTCCCTTCCCCTCTCTCTCCCTCTCTCTCTCTCCCTCTCTCTCTCCCTATCTCTCTCCCTATCTTCCTCTGTGTGTCTCTATCCCTGTCTCTTCACCCATCTCCCTAATCTTGTGAATTCCAGACCCAGGTTTTACCATTTCCTTCTATTTTCTCGCACCCTTGGAAAATCCCCTTCTCCCTATCCAATCCAATCCGAAAGATATTTAATATAGCGCCTTTTCCTTGCAATTACAAAGCGCTGCACACACGGTCGACATTCTTTTTCTACCCTTTTCTTCTTTTCCCTGTCTTTCCTTATTTTGTCTTTATCTATATTTCAGTACTAGGAATGTCTTTCCTTTTATTACAAAATAGAAACAAACAGGTTTTATGTTTATTTTTAAAAGCAACAAAAAATTAACAGCGTAATTGAATTATTGAACTTGTAGGTTCTAAGCCTCAGTTCTAAATATTTCCAATTGGTTTTTTATCACAAAATGAAAACAAAAATTGTATCTAAAAACAATTCAGTTTGTTGAAAATTATTGCACTTCAGATATTAATAGGGTTTGATTAATCTATTACATGCTGCCACTCTGCTGTAAGACCGCAGTAACAGTTGTTTTGAGTAGATAAGTAAACCACGTAAGTGCGCAATAATTGCACTTGAGTGAGTGAATGCTTTATGAATGGCCAATTTAATGATTGAGTGACTGATAAGTGGCTATTCATATCCACATTTAGGTCATATCATTTCAGCAAATTTGTCCTGAAAAATACTCTCATTTTATTCTCCCCCATCCATGTCTATTTTCTGATTAACTAAACGATAAGGGGGCATTCAAATCTAATCAGTGCATATTTGAGTTCGGTCAGCAGTCAAGCGTGTTATGCGTTATAGGCTGGAGATGATAACAAACAGCACTAGGCCTAGTTTTTTTCCTGTTCAATAGCGGGGTGGTTTCAGACAATTTCCTGATCTATGTTATTGCCTTCTTGTTACAGCAGGGGTGAATAACCGATGCTAAAACGATTATTATAACGTAGCCAAAGTATGATGGATAATTAGGTTTTGGGCGGAGAGTTGTTGGAGTGTTGTAGCTGATTATGGATTATTATCATGGATAAGTTGGTTCATAGCATTAGATTAGATTAATGTTATTAGTTTCAAATCGCTTTCTTATATCTGCGTTTTGATATGAAGTCAAAGAACCTCTTTATATCATTGCAGGTTGTGCAATAATTGGAGTGTCTTAAAATCAGTTTGAGTATTGTATATACTGGGCAATTCTACAGTTTACATTATATTGATTTCATTAATTTCATATCTCTTTCTGATTCATATTATCCTTGAAAGTTATCGCAATATTCTAAATGACTGTACAGTAGTAATATGCTGCATATTGTTTCAAGCACAAACAGCACTTTTACACAAAGTTTCCTTTCACTTTTGATATCAGGAGAAATAAATGATGGTATTACTGACTTGCTTTAAAAAAAATTAATATCAAGGAAAGAATTCTTTAAGTTGAAAATATTTCATTTATACCACTTGATAGTGCAAATGGATAGCATCTATGTGTTTTATATTACATAGTCAAATGTAACCCTTTTGAGTTACCTGCAATATATACTCATAAACCTTCACAGTAAGGTTACCACATTATGTTACCATCACACAAGCAACTTTGGCGCAAATCAATTTTTGCACTCTCGCAAACAATGCCTCCTGTTCATCCTAGCGTGAACACATACCGCACCAGAATGATACCAAATGATTTGGGATAAAACACTCTTTCATAAGATGTATAATAATTTACTGTTCATAGATGATTTTTAAAATAATTAGCAATTTTCTAGGTGTAAATATTTTTGACTCACACTGTATATGTGATCTCCTCCTTCATTTAAGCCACATGAGATATGAAACTTTACTGACTTCAAGGTTGTTTTCAAAATATGCAAAAATATGCAAACATCACAAAATACAGTGATTTCTACTATACGTACCCCACACACTACAACAGACCCACACAGCAGTAGGTTAGCACTTAAAATATAATCATGTATTATTACAAATTTTGTAGGATAGCCCTTTTACAGCAGCTTGAGTCATATTTGCCCACACCTGTATTCATGCAAGTGCTATAAGCCTTAGCAAACTTTGCCACCATGATAATCATCATCATAATCATCATCCTCATAATGGTTGCCGGCCAAAGTGCTTGACATGCAAGAATTCTCATGAAAAACCCAGCG
This sequence comes from Strongylocentrotus droebachiensis, assembly GCA_035222895.1. NCBI lineage: Eukaryota > Metazoa > Echinodermata > Echinoidea > Camarodonta > Strongylocentrotidae > Strongylocentrotus > Strongylocentrotus droebachiensis. The sequence goes on from JAVYIG010007560.1 coordinate 11,061, forward strand.
ATTACGACGCCTTGCTTGGCTGGTGGTGTTTAACCAGAACCAGATAATGAGATATTGTCCTGCGATATTGAATCCCCAGTGCTGTACCCTTTTTTTCACTTCCCCTGGGAGCCTTCATACACTAATACCAGGTACAGCTCATGTACGGTACCGTGCAGGTGGTAGAAAGATTGTCAGTTGTGCGTGTACGTGCTTTTGAATGGCAAGTCATGTGCGAGGGAACCCTAATTGATGTCGCTGCCAAAATACGTGTGAAATCTGTATTGTCCGTGAGAACGTCAAACCAGCCAGCCCAACTCGGCTCGGAAAAAACGAAGCTGTAATTGAATCCGCTGATTAATTATCATGAAGCGTAAAGAGAAAAAGTGAAATCTGTGATTCATTAGTAGCCGTTTATGTGTTCATTATGAGGTCTCGATGCCGGGTTACCAAAGAGGCAATCGGTCTTGATTTGATGTCAAATCTGTCGTTCCGTCATAATTGATTTATTCCCACACACCAACAGGCAGATCCTGTGTAGTACGTGTACTTTGATTACAGAATGAAGTCAATATATTGTCAAACCTGTGCCATATGTGAGGGGATATTGATTCGGTGCTGTTGACTCTACAATCCATATTCTGCCTGACTCTTTATACATCAAAGTCTAGATTAAAAGGATGTTTTTGCAAAAAGACAAGATCCTATGTTATGATTAAATATCTTCATCTTCAAAAATGCATATTCTGCCTGGCTTTTTATACATCAAAGTCTAGATTAAAGGGATGTTTTTGCAAAAAGTCAAAATCTTATGTTATGATTAAATATCTTGTACAATCTATCTTTAAGAATTCTTATTTTTCTTGACTCTTTATTCATCAAAGTCTAGATTAAAACGGATGTTTTTGCAAAAAGACAAGGTTCTATAATGTTATAATTAGATATCTTGTACAATCTATCTTCCAGAATACATATTTTGCTTGACTCTTTATACAACAAAGTCTAGATTAAAAGGGATGTTTTTGCAGAAAGACAAGATCTCATATTATGAGTAAATGTCTTGTCAAAGTTATCGTCCTAAATACATATGTTGACTGACTCTTTGTACATCAAAGACTTAGATGTACTTTTAACTCCTTTTTTCACCATTCAGTATAAACACTAGATAATTATGTAGAACATAATCACTATATTGATTTGGAAGCAACATAATTTACATGTGCATACCGGTAATAGTTGATATTCAGAATATTTCATCCTTTGATCATAAGTTTTAAGTCATAATTTTTATTGCAATGATTATGTTTAGGATTTGAATTCAATGCAGTGTTCTTTCAAGTCATTTATAAGTACATGCAGTTTATCATAATTTTTGTTGGTATTACATATTCATCTTGTAATTTATATTGAGTAAACCTACAGTATCTGGAAATTACATGTGGATCACAGTGGTACACACATGACTAATCGTGTAGTAATAATAGTCTTCGATATGAAACATATTACATGTATGTTTGTACATGGGCCTGTAGACAAAATCACAGCATGTTACCTTCACTGTAGATGTGCAATCCAAATTTCAAAGAAATGGCAATTATATTAGATACAGAAATCTTCAAATTGTAGACAATGGCACTACTAGTATGGTGTCACTATCATTCTGAGCTGATTAGCTTTTCCTCCTCGAAGGAAAATTGAAAATCCATTTAAATTTAAATCTTATTAATCATACGACTATTCATATCATCAATCATATAGATTTTAGAAGTTTGAATGTTCATAACAAATGCTACTGTTAATTCTTCCGAAATTGGATCGTAGTCAGATCGTAAACTGTGTGGTGGGCTTAATGCGTCTGTTGAATTAATGTGCAACATTTTGTCTCGGTACTACATATGATGGAGCAGGTTAATATATGTTTTTCATCTTTTCATACATTTCTTGCACGATAATTGAATCCGTATATTTGTACATTTATATATTATGGTGTTTATTGTTTTATTATTTTTTATCATTTTTTGTAAATTTGCTTTAATAGCTGAATCATATATTGTTTACAACAAGTATTTGTTGATAGTCAGGGGGTCTACACTTTACAAGCAATAAACTAAATCCCTCCACATTGTCTTCTATTTTGTTGTTCTAGTTCTCAATCTGTTCAATATCCTCTGCATTTTAAGCTACGGTCACAAAGGTTTGTACGAACAATAATTTCGTACGAATCTCCCTGTTTTTCCATTGTCTTTCCAAATTTCCATTGTCTGAAAATTGTTTGTACGGTGTTCGTAGCAGTTCGTAATGGCATTTGTGACCGAGGCTTTATTTTTCTCAAATCAGTGTAAATATTCATCATAAAGTTGAATAATTTGTGGACTATGAATGACTGACTAAACATGACACTCATAGCGTTAATGTAGTAGGCCTATGAATCATATCTTGCTACAATCTTCATACCATAGAAAGTGTATAAAGAATGGGAAGAAATGATTCATATTTCAAGGGCAAGAGGAAAGTATTCCCCATAGTATTAATGACATATGACTACGCTTTCATTCCACCGATACCATGGCTGTTTGATTTTTGTTTAAACATCAATTTTAGTGATTCATACAGCAATTATTCTTGTAGGTGTCAGTCATTTTTTTTAATGTGAATTTGGTATATTTTGTAAGGGTCATCAGTTTAACGAGACACATATAAAAATGGGCTTGCAGTGCATCTGTGAGCATGTATTGTGAGTAACCGTTATCAATTATCACATAAACAAACAACTTGCCAAAATTGCCACATTCCTGTCATCTACAAAATCTTTGGCTTACTACCATCATTAACGGTGTATAAACCGCCCTCGTGTATTAACCGCACCCCTCTTTTTCGCCCTACCGGATCTGTCGGCAGCAAGCCAGGTCCGTGTTAAAAAACCCATGCGGGGAGGCCTTTCATTTAACTCATTTATTATAAACTACATATTGAGATCTATCAGAAAGATTACTTTCAAACCAAGATGACAGACAAATTTGAGTGTTGTTCTAGTTTCCGAGTGGTGAGTCAACACACTAATTTTTGTTTGATGGTTTACCGTGTATAAGACGCACCTCCCGACTTTGAATTTTGTCGGCGCCAAAAAAGTGTGGTTAATACACCGTTAACTACGGTATACTTTTCAATGAGAAGCAGAAAGGTGTCGAGTCATTTCGTTAAAATTGAACTTACTGCCCTTATGGCTCTCGGCCTTCTGAATCATTGAATCATTGAAAATTGATCTCCTTCATTGATTATATTTTGAAATGAGAGATTTGTATTTGGTAAACATGCAGTGAATAACAGATATTAGAAGACTATTTTTGCAAAAGTGATATAAACCGTGTGCTAGATGTTAGAAGGCCATTACTTGGTGAACTGATATTCGATAATGCCTTTGTGGTTGGTTCTACAACAAATGCTCTAGAAAAATTTGCTCCGCAGTCAATTACCTAACCAAACTTTAACTGGGACACAACACTAATCCTTACCCTAAACCGAAAACCCATTGATTTGAAATCCTACATCCAAGCCTGAAGTGATATTGTCACAGCAAATGTCGGATCATCAATCTTGGTATCAGCAATTATTTTCTTGTAGATAGTAGCTACATGTAAAGGACAATGCATATAGGTCTAGTTGAAAAGGTGAAACTGGTTCTTGAAAGGTGAAATAATATAGCATGTTATCTTAATACCTCAGTCACACCGCCAAACCAACTCTAAACCGACGCTGAACTGACTCTAAATCGACCGATTATTTGCCATTGGAGGTAATGTAATGCCTTGTTTGGTCTGTAGCCGGTCTGGGGTCGGTCTCCTTAGTGTGTCTAAGGTATATAAGGCTTCTATCAAAACAGGTTGAAAGTGTGTATGGAGAATATTGAATTATGAAACCTTGTAGTATTCATTTGTACAAAGAGGTATTACATTTATCATCAACAGAGCCCACCCATGTATGGAAAATAGATCAATATAAGTCCTAGGTCGATTCACATGGCTCAGTGTAGAGATTCGCACAGTGCTATATACACATGGCTCAGGGGCCCTTTTCATAAAACTTGTTATCTAGTACAACTGCTAACATTTCTATGACAAATGTGCTCTCAGCCAATCAGATGCCATGATATTAGTAGATTATAACAGTAGCTTGTAACTTGTTATTGATATAAAGTTTTATGAAACAGGGCCCAGGAACCCGTTTCACAAAGCCTTTTTTTCAATGACAAATGACAAAAATCAGTGACAAATCTGCTGATAACCAATCAGAAGCAAGGATTTCAGTAGCTTTCAACAAAAACTGTCATTTGTCACCGATGACAAGTTTTGTGAAACAGGGCCCAGGTCTGCTTGTTGCCTGCAAGAAGGCCGTAAGAACCATGTATTGTCAATTGTAGTAAGGCCGTTATTGCGGACAACCGATGAGTCATACTCTAATACCGTCCACAGTGACAGTAAGACATTGTCTGTGGAGAGCCAGAAGGGCATTAAGTCATATACTCAGAGTTAACAACCTTCTGGCTCTCAGCAGACGATATAGTTGGTGATATTTTCCTTCACCAATCAGTATTTGAACTTCAAACCTTGACCCAACGATATACAAAACCTTGATCCAACGATATACAAAACCTTGACCCAACGATATACAAAACTGTAACCCTATGTATACCTAAACATAAAATCCAATGGCAACCCTAACTCTCACCCTATATCATTAAGAACATAAAGTCTGGAGCAAATTTTGGGTCCCTACAATGTTCATGTTAAAGTAATCGGGTAACTTTGTCCCAGATTCTGAAACAAAATCCTGGATTTAGCTCATGCTGCAATGATAGTTATAAACCTTTAGGTCAGTCAGGAACCCCATGACTTTTACAAGCCGATCGCTCGTCTGATTATCAAGATATTAATTTTAAAAACTTGTTTTCCTAACGGTTTTTATAACACTGCAGTCTATTGGGTAAAATGAGTATGGTAAAACCGGTCACTCAAAGATTTTTACTTTTTGAGGCACTTCATGATCATTTTGAAGCACTATTTTTTTAGGGCTTCATTATTACACCATATCTCGGTCACTGATAACACGTAGGGCCATGGATCTCAGAATTTACATGGTTAAACAATGCCTTTAAAAGAGGTTGTGCACTGCTCACCTATCTATTGTTTTAATAAGTCATCTCGCAACTCTAAGCAGTGGTGGCGCGCCTGCCTAGATACCGAGCATACAAGCTAGATGTATGCTTGCTCTTCTTATTCCGACCTTCAATTATGGAAGCATTAGAGAGGAGGGGGGACGACGCACTCCACTCACGAGACCTTCGGTGTTTATTAAATGTTTACGAACATGAAGATGTGAGTTAGCACTTCATGCGTTCTCAATGTCACGATTGTGGCAGTGATCTCCTTGGCGCGGCCCAAAAAGCAACGGTGTCGCGTTTTGCTCATGCCTTGGCACGCCTGAGTGAGCATGGTGCCACAGGCTGGCAGTCTAGTTTGTGTTGTATGCTGTAAGGAAATGGTTCTGCTTTATGATTCCTAGCATAAAGAATGAAAAGTCTGAATTTTAATAGACCCTCACAGTGACTTGCTTGTCATGCCTGAAAGTGTACCAAACACCAAAACATGTTTAGCTCTTGATGTAAAGTGTTTCTATACTGTAGTCAAAACTATGGGCTTCAAATATATTATCTATTTTCCACAGAGAGATATCAAAGTTTAAATACACTCCCAGTAAACTTGTTAAATTTCTTCTTAAGTAGACTACTTAATGCATCTGTGTGTCTTGCATAGAATAGTGCACGTACGAAACCAAAGCCGTCTTTCATTGCATAGTTCACATTCGTTATGATTTCTACATGTAAACAAAAAAACACCAAACAAATTTTATTCCAGATCATATTCATTCATATGGTTCAAAGTTGTTGGCATTTGTATGTTTAAAAGGTTCATATCTTACCTAGATAAAAGAACTTTTACTTGTACAATGCATTTTCCTTGTAGTATCCCGCAAGTGCTAATTTGTGTTGTTTTATACACATATTGAATCACGCCAAATCTATTAACCTGATTTTTAAATGACATTTATATGTAATTTCTCAACTCACTAGTTTTTGTGTGTGTGTTTTGTTTTTGTAATCTTAGGTAAATTGAATGAATTACTTTTACTCATTAATACAGTGCTTATAATTGTTCATACCAGATTTCAATTTAGTACTTTGACTTGTTATATAAGTACTTTTTTAGAACATTCCCTGAAATTTGTCATTAAAAGTACTTTCATATCTACAGTAGATCATAAAGAAATTTCTTGAACAATATATCACTTTTGATGATCAAGATGTTGAATCTTAAATGAGCTGTTTCCGTTATGCAAGTCCAAAAATATAGAATTAATTGTCAATACAATAGTATGTGGAAGAGAGAGAGAGAGGAAGGGGAGATAAAAAAAAAATAGAAGGAAAGCAAGGGATGGGTAATGAGGAAACGTACACATATAACAGGACCCCAATCCACTCCCTCCCACTGAATTCATGTTTCATGGACCAAGTATGATATGTACCCCTGATACAAGGGTCACCCATCCTTTAATGGCTAGATCCACTCTATACTACATATTCTGGAGCCAGAGGGACATTAATTCTGAGTTAAGGTAAATGAGTTAATGCCCTCCTGGCTCCGAACAGACAAGTTATCTGACCATACAGACTCATGCCTGTAGTCTATAGTAATGTAGTATTGGGTAAGCTGTGGGAATGACTACAAAGATAGGGACATTTAAATTTTATCTACCAAGTAAGACTTATACTTCCCCCACCCCTATGATACCAGTGCCCCCTCCCTCAATGGCTAAATCATCTGTTTGGATCTAGAGTGCATTAATTGTGTGATAAAGTATATGATTTAATGCCCTTCTGGCTCAAAACAGACAGATTATCTGACCAAACAGACTCGTGCCTGCAACCTATAGTACTGTCCAAGCTGTGGGAATGATTACGGAGATGGGGACAGTCGGATCATAATGAGGTCAAAGTTGATAGGATGCAGCTGAGTTTGGTTTAGATGCCTGCTGCTATCTGTGGTCTCTCAGATCTTTCTTGTTAGGAAGAAAGGAGAGTTGTTCACATTTGAAGTTGTTTATCATGTCTGGTGGAAACCCTGTACATGTTTGATGGGAACTTTCATGTGTAAAGTTGTCTTGAGCTGAGTTTGGTTTAGACAAATACTATATCTGATAATAGATATATTTTTCTCACTACAAAGGGGGGCAATTCACATCTGAATTTGATTTTTATGTGTGTTGGGAACCTGTTCTTAAAGCCCCACTGCACTACTTATAGCTACTTGCGCCCTCTATGTAGCATACAATGCCTAATCGGTGCCTGTTGGTCCCCCATGATCCCTTTTTCTTATGTTAATTGAGAGCTGATTTGATGAGATAACCACCTGTCAGTGACCTTGTAGGGAGGTCTAATCCCCCTGAACAAACTAGTGCAGACAGGCTTTAAAGGAGATAATGTACATTCACAGTTTAACATGTCAATGTCTTTTGTTTAGCCTACCCATGGTTGAATAGAACTTCTATTTTATTAGCCATCTTGATTTTGGTTTTGTTGGAGATGCACAGCTATTTGTGGTAGAGCATGTTTTCATAGATTCATATCATGAAATGTCATTTTCTGTATTGATTCAATTACAGAATTCAAGTAATCAAATGGAATTGAGAAGATGACCTCTTAATCCAACCTTGCATGCTCTTTGAGAATGCAGGTCATTGTATTTCATGACTTGAAAATCAAAGATAATTTCTGATTTCTCTAAAAATCCTCCAAACTTCCTTTCAGCTTTTGTTCGGCATTTCCTTTCGAAATCCACATGAAAAAAAAATCTGCAAAATTACGGGGAATCCCCTCTATTTGTTTGCATCATTCATTTTTTTCCATTCATAAGGCCACTCTTGCACTTATCTCTCGTTTCTAACGGGATCAACTCGTATCTGTCAATAATTGATGCTAAATTCTCCATTCAGAGTGGGATGGTTCCTTGAAATGTCATTAGGAGTCTTCTCGCGGGAGCTACCGTTCCACAAAAAAGGATGCAAAGGGTTAAAAGTGTGGGTTTATTCTTTGAAATCAATGGCCACTTCCAAAACAGAAAGGATTAATACCGGAAAAGGGATGCCGATTTTTACACCAAAGGCGAATTCAAGGGTATATCATTGAATACCCCTCCTCTCTCTTTTCCAAGGGAAGCTTAACTAAGACTCATGATCTAGTTATTGAAACCAGGTCATAAGGATATATGTCTTTAAAGGAAAATGAAACCCAACAAAACTTTAGTTGATACCCTTATCAAGAATTGTGAACTATATTAAAAAATATCTTGAAATTCTCCAATTTGATTTCTTAGCAAGGAAAACAATCTTTCTAAAGTTTGCAGTTTCCTTGCTAGCCATTGTTGATTAAAAACGTGATGTCAGGGTACTACGACTGTATGCATATATCGTCGCGGGTTTTACGAACCGACGTAATACGTAATTTTGGCCCAATTTTTCGATATCGACTTACTGTTATAAAATGAAAGTACTATGAAAACTCTACCAAATGGCAAAATTTGGGATTTAAAAAATATATATATTTCAAGAAATTCTCAGAACTACGCTTCGAGAATACCCGAAACATCGTGAAGTCGCGTTATTGGGTTTTACAAACCGACGCGCATACGATAAGCGTCAGTTCGTAATACCCAACATGCAAAATAAAGGGAAACATGATGCGCGTACAGGGATGATATTTACGAACCGACGCAGTTAAGATTACGTCAGTTCGGTATACCCGCGCTTAATTACATACAACACACAGTAACATGCGCGTGCAATAATATAACGTTGGGTATTCCGAACCGGCGCAGTGTGTACTACGTACGGTTCGTGAATCACGTAACTCACTTAGCTACATGGCGTATGAAAATGCATTAAACAATGGGTATTACGAACCGACGCAGTATGTTTCGAGTAAGAAATTTCACGTATTTCAAGAATGTACATCAAAATTTAAAAACGAAAAGCAAGGGCAACTTCCACTTTCATTACTCTATTAAAATGTTCTTAATTGGATAAAGGTAAGAAACAGAAAACGATGACTGAAAAGTTCAAACGCGGTTTTTTGGATTTCCATTTTCGGTCTGCGCGTGCCATTACGTCGGTTCGTTAAAAAAACGTAACTCGCTTAGTGCGTAGCGTATGAAAATGCATTAAACAATGGGTATTACGAACCGACGCAGTATGTTTCGAGTAAGATATTTCACGTATTTCAAGAATGTACATCAAAATTTAAAAACGAAAAGCAAGGGCAACTTCCACTTTCATTACCGGTACTCTATCAAAATGTTCTTAATTGGATAGAGGTAAGACACAGAAAACGATGACTAAAAATATTAAAATCTTCAAACACGATTTTCTTGGATTTCCATTTTCGGTCTGCACGTGCCATTACGTCGCTTCGTAAAACCCGCGACGATATATAGTGCAGGAGTCATGTATTGATCAAAAGTGCTATTTAAAATGTTGACGTGACAATGGAAATGCTTAAAGCTGTTTTTTGGTTTGACTAAGAGTAGGTGTCTTTTAAAATCTCAATGAAAATGATCGGGGTTAGGTATGAGGTGAAGCAATGTTTCCGCTCATTGAGAATAAGAATAAGATCAATTTTAATTCTACTGTGGAAGTAGATAACCATTAAACTAGAGGAGGAATTTCATTATTTGTAATGGTATTCTATATCATGGCATTCCAGTTGTGGTTATTATGTGAGGTACTTGTATCTTTGTTCACTTTAGTAACAATTTTTGGTCACTTGTGTTCACTTTCTGTAATTAAAGTGACAAAAATATACCTAACACTTGAATATAATCGTACTTGTTTTGCCTTTTGGACTAATTTTCAAAATATATTCTAAAAGAGGTAAACATGACATTGAAGACTACATCGTGTAATGTGCCTCAATTTTCATTCTGTGAAAAGTGTAAACACAACCATAGTAATGAGTATAACATGAACTACCACATGTACTGAACCCATGACCCTATTCAGACACGGACTTAATTTATTGAATCTAATTCAGTTTTCACTGATCTTTATACGTGTACAAACTCCATATGTGAAAAGTATGAACACAACCATGGTATTTGGTATAACATGGAATGTCACAGTAACTGCATGGGCCGATCTATTTTTATTTTATTTAATCCACTTTCATTGATTTTTTGCATGTTTTACAAACATCATCTGTGAAAAGTATAAACACGCCCATGTCAATTTATCTTACTTTGAAAATCACATGTACTGAGCCCAACTACAATCGTATCAAATTTCATTGAATTTGTTGTGCGTTTTACAAATGACTTCTGTGAAGTGTATAAACACACCCATGGGAATGGGTATAACATTGAACGCCACATGTTACAAGCCAATACTCTACCATTCAGATACAGGAGAATTAAAGTAAATGAATCAAGTTTATTGAATGTGTTCAGGCTACAAATATCATCTGTGAAAAGTAGGAACACAGCCATGGCAATGGGTATACATTGAATGTGACATGAACTGAGTCCATCAACTCTACTTCATCCAATTTCATTGAATTTGTTGTGTTTCACCAACATGTAAAGACCAACAACATGTTAAGACCAACACACCAGTGGTAATGGGTTGCTGAATATGTTTATCGTTTTACAAACGCCATTTGTGAAATGCACAAACACACCAATGGTAATGGGTATAACATGGAATAGCACATGTACAGAGCCCATGTACCCTTGTCATTGAATTTGTTGTGTTTCACCAACATGTAAAGACCAACACACCCGTGGTAATGGGTTGCTGAATTTGTTTATCGTTTTACAAACACCATTTGTGAAACGCATTAACACACCCATGGTAATGGGTATAACATGGAATAGCACATGTACAGAGCCCATGTACCCTAGCTTGTCAACCAGTCCACCCATCTGGTCTATGTCTATGAGATGCAATGTTTAGACATGCCTAAGCGTTCTGAATAAATACCAGGCATAGTGTAGTCTCATCCGCTCCGTGCTCAGTCCACTCAGTGTATGTCATTTCTCTCCATCCATCCGTCAATGTATACAGTACACCGTAAATCACTTTACATAGAAATAGATGAAAAACAGAATAATGGATGTACATGTACATGTATTTCAACTAGAACTAATACCCTATATTTAAGGTAAAACTAATAGATTTTTTTTTTTTAATCCAAAAAATATTGAATTTCTCTGCAAGATAAGGGACTCATGAGGCTCACTCTATTAAGGCTTTCTGATTAATTTGATCACAAAACGTATTTCAACATGATTACAACTACTTTAAAAGATTCAAATTAAGGCAATTTCAATAGTCCTGTTCCTCACCTTCTAAAAGGTGCGAACATGACACAGATGATGAATGTAACCCGAGCATAACTTAATTTTATGGGATTTTCAAAGGAGTATCAAAAATCGCCATTGAGTTGATTTGTCAAAAATAGTTGCAATCATGTTTTTCATATTATGTTAAAACAATAACATATCACTAAAAGTCATGTATGTTTAACTTATATTTAAGAGTATACTGATATTTTGCTTTGATTCAGTTAGTTGAATAACTTATTTACGGCAATACACCTCTAAAAGTCATGTTTATTTCCCTATCCTTTGAGAGTATACTAATATTTCGCAATGCAATTGAGACAAGGTTATATAAAATGATATTGTTAAGCAAACATTAGGCATCAATTGTTCAAAATTGTACATCTTGTTATTACATCCTTTACCTGCTTTTAATAATGTTTTTCAGGATAGTAGTATGTATCTCTATTCTCTTCTGTCACAACAATCTTTTTGTATAAAACATGATTTTCTGTTGGTACATGTACATGTATATTAAGTGGTACAAGCACCTGTATTTAAAGGTATAATCAGGTGTTGTTGATATTACCCAATTACTATGTTATTATATTTTGTAGTTATTGTATACATAAACTATATACACAGTATATATACCAGTACATATATCAACTGCATTAAATCATTAAAGAAATGGTATTCATACAAGTATCTCTCCTATAAAACATAATTTATCCATTGATGTATTTATCGCTGTAAGCATCTGCAGTTTATCATCTTAATCTCAACAGGATTAAGACTGATACAGAAAACTTTGCATTGGTTGGAAATAATCTTAACCTGTAGTTTGTAATCATCTATCAACTTCATTATTCGTTACGCAATAAGTATTAGGATGAAGAATGCATCGTTCATATGGCCAAAGTATTTTATTTCTATACCATACTTCCCTAGATCATGTTTTATATGAAAACATGACTTTAAAACACACTTATTAATTACAAAGTAGTAAAAATTATCTGTAATGAGGATGACATGCTTTGTTTTTATGACATACAGTTTCTTGCTTTTGGAGTATTTTCTAAGCTATTGGCAAGGTGATTTTGAAACATGAGAACTTTGTACTTGGTTACGATATGACTATTCCTGAAAAATACAAAAATTCCCCTTTTTATTTCCCTTTGGTATTCATTATTTCATTTCCCCTTTAATGTGTAAATATGTACATGTAGATGAAGTGTTGCATACCTACATTGTATATTACCTATCCTCCATTCCACACAGTATATTGTGCAATAGGATATAACAGACTGTACAGTGTTGCTTGCCAGTATATATATTTATATATATATATGCATGGTCGTATGCTGGCTATGGAGTGTCATAGAAGCGTTTGTGTGTGGCTTGTGTGTTGTAGAATGGGTCGGGAGATAGCTGGTTGGTCGGTATGGGGAAGAGCCGTGTCCAGGCTCAAATGTGATGCACCAATTGTTTGTTATTTGGGAGCCTTGAGGAATCGGATGCTAATGTCCTTTGGCATGTCTTGATTTCGCTTCCTTTATCACAAGCACGCCATCTCTTTCTCTTCCTCCTTCTTTTGTTTACCTTTTCTTCTTCATTTGCTCTTTCTTATCATTCCATCTCTTATTCTTCCTATTTCTTCACTTTTCATTTGTACTTTCTTATCATTCCATCACTTTCTCTTTCCCCTTTCTTTATTTCTTCACTATCCATTCCCATTTTCTTGTCACATCATCTCTTTTGCTTCCTTTCTCTATTCTTCTCCCTTTTATTCCTTCTTTCTGATCACACTATCTTTTTATCTTCCTCTATCACCCGTCCCTTTTAGTTTCTTAATTTCTGTTATGTTTCATTTTTTTCTTTTTATCTATCATTTATTTTTCATTTTTCTTTGTTCTTTTACTTTCCATTCCTTTTTTCTTGTCACATCATCTCTTTCTCTTCCTTTCTCTATTCTTCTCCCTTTCATTCCTTCTTTCTGATCACACTATCTTTTTATCTTCCTCTAACACCCGTCCCCTTATTTTCTTCATTTCTGTTACGTTTCATTTTTATCTTTTTACCTTTACTTTTCATTTCTTTGTTTCTCATCAAGCCATATTTGTTTCTCTTCCTCTTTTCACCCCCCCCCCCCCAATTTGATTATTATTTTACAATTATTTAAAACATTTCTTCTGTAAATTATATCAGATTCTCATGCAGAGGTTCACAAAACAGAGTTAAAGATAAAGTTGAGTTCTGGTCGTGTGATTGCATTGTGAAAGAAACAATGGGGAATCGATCACAACAAATTTATCATGTAGCATATAGTATTGGTGTGTACTGCTAGGTTCAGGAATCATCAAAATGATAAGAAATTTGGCCAAGTCCTGGTAAAAGTAGCAATCAATGTACACAGAAATGTGTATATTGGACTACACAAACATGTGGCCGTAAATGTGATCCTCATTTTTAAGCTGTTACATGTCATATTTAGAATATGAAGGTATATGAAAAGCCATGCTTTTCAGGGAACATTTTTTTTCTCTGATGTTCCTCCACACTTGCATAATAACAATGATAACGCTAACAAATTATATTTCACATCTCCCCAGAACTCAACGTTCCCTTTAACACCCTCCTGGTTTCAAATTAAAGAAATAATGTTTTCATATCTTCAGTAGATTGTGTTAATTTATATCTAACTGTTTCGAATTCAATAAACTTAATACATGCATTGTCATAAATCCTTGTAAAAATTCATGCGGATAAGTTATTCATATAATGTACATGCAGTTTAAAGATACTATGTCCCTTTTGCAGCCAACATCAAATTCTGTAGAACTTTGCAGGAATTATAAATATGTCATGTATGACCTATCTGTAAAATTTTAACGTTAGCAGTGTCCTAACATTCAAATTATGCAAGGAAACCTGTTTACTTGCTAGACTTCACTGTCAGACACTATTTAGTGACTGACTGGCTTTTTTCTTCTTTGGTAATAACATATATAAAATGAGCTGTAAAAGGTACATAAGCATTTGTCTACATCAATAACCCACTTCTTGTAATGGCAAAAATTAAACTTATTGAATATTTGCGCAGCATAAAACATACGACTATGCAGTACAATGGTCTGAAATCAGACAATTACTTACTGGCTCTATAGCTCTTAAGTCGATTCGACAACTAATAGTCGTTATTTTCCCACTTAAAGACATTTTCAAGCACCCCTTTTTTTAGGGAAGTTCTAAATTAGTATTGTCTTTCAAATATTGTTTGAATTTCACCTTTTCATTTTTTTGGCCTGCAAATGGGACATAGTACCTTTAATATAAGGGAAAGATGTGTAAATAATGAAAATACAAGAGGTTTGACGAAACTTGTAGAATCTGTTCCACGCAAATCATTGGACTTGCTAAATCCATCTTTATTCTGTAACACAACTATCTGCCGAGAGCAATCAAACACATGTACATGTATGGTATCTCTGAAACAACAACACTACAAAATCCCATTCAGACTTTTTTTCTTGTTCAATTTGTATATGATTTGCCATAATACCGCTGAAAGCACAGTATGAAATGGTTAGCCATCATGACTAAATAACAATATTTTATGTGTAAATATATGCAAGTGGAGATGCATAGTTGCATACTCCCCCCAAAAGACTTGCTCATCCGCATATCGAAACAGATATATATGAAGCACAATAAGCTTAAATGTCATTATATAGTGCCTTGGTGGTGGTTTTGTAGGCAGTTTACTCGGCCATGCTTGAACAAGGCTGAAAATAATAAAGTTGTTGTGTGTATGAGTTTCTTCGTAAGTAGTATTCAGAAGTAGCACTTAATTCAGAAAATCTTACACACTATATTTTAATAGTGGGAGGGAAATAGTTGTTATACTCTTATTACATAACTTAACAATTAATGTTTATAAAATGGTCACACCTGTATTCCTCATTACCGTATGTAAGCTTCCAGTCTGTATATACACAGTAGTATGTTGAAGGAAGCATTCCTATTTGCTGAAAGACGGACAAAGAAAATCAAATTGATTTCTTTTATGTATGCATTTATTATATATAGAAATCTCTAATTATGTCTAACAATGCCTTTTCTGTGTGCATTGATCTTATACATGTACATTGTATTAAAGACAACTAATTAAGGTTATGTAGTAATTCATTAAAATGAGATATCACAATGACAAACATAACAGATTACGTTCATGTTTACCGGTATTTCACTTTTACCTCTTGGATATGTAACTTTTTAATTTTGGGCCTGAACACATATTTCAGTATATTCCTCTGTGTGAATGCTAGGGTACATTCCTGATTTTAATTTTCTTTATGCTTTTGATTCATTGCTTTGATAAATTGCTTTGAGCTCAAACAAAATGTTGCTTTGAATTCACATAATTTAGGGCTTGAACACACATGCACATATTTTGGGGCCTTCAATATACTCTTTTACACAAAACACATATATTTCCGGTGTGTGTATCCATTGCTTGACCTTTTTTGGTGTAAATATGAATAGTTTGGGCTTGAACATATACATTTTCGCCTTACAAGCTTGGTGGTAACATTTACCTTTTGGACTTGAACATATAAGTGTTGGGCTTTAACATGTAGGCCTATAATTTGGGCTTGAATATGTCCATTTAGTGCTCCAACATGTACATTTCTGAGCTTTGAACATGTATATATTGTGGGCTTGAATACTTACATTTTGGGCTTGAATATGTACATTTCTGAGCTTCAACATGTACATTTCTGAGCTTCAACATGTACACAGTGGGCTTGAACACTTACATTTTGGGCCTAAACATGTACATGTGGGGCTTCATGTATATATTTTGTACTTATGAACATGCACATGTACATTGTGGACCTTTACTTACACTTCTTGGCTAGATCATGTATGTTTTCGGCTTCAATATGTACATTTTGGGCTAGAATTAGATCTGTCCCCCTGACTATAATGAAGAAGATGTGAAACCATGTCTTGACCTTTTTCAGGGTCACAACGTACGTTCCCAAAAGCTTCTCCCTGATGCACGTCAGCTCGATTGGCAGCTCACCAACAATAGAGGGGGTTGTTGCCATAACTCATGTATAGCTGATTGATAATGCTCTAAGCCATTTCATGATTTGTTTCACCTCTGAATGAAAATTTATCAGTCATCAATAAAACTCATTATAATAGATTCCTTTTAAGATTTATTAATACCACATGCAAATTCTGTAATTTGTATTTTAAAAAACTTAAAAAAAACTGTATTATGCTGTTGTTTCCCTGTACATGTATCTACCAAACATTACATACTTGTTTATAAATTGTTTGTATATTTTGTAATTTTATTGAAGTTATAATGAAAACTGTTGTAACTCTATATGTGTACTTCTCACAGATTGATAAGACTTAATTTGTAATGCATTTTGAATGTAAGATGTGTAATAAACGAATGTTTTGTATGATGATAAACTTCATGCTTCCTAGTTCCTTACACATGTATATATAAATGTCAAACATTGATGAAATCTGTAAAAGCATTGCATTGTGTCTGTTAATCTATTAAAGCCCCACTGCACTACTTATAGCTACTTGCGCCCTCTATATAGCAAACAATACCTAATTGGTGACCATTGGTCCCCCATGATCCCCTTTTTCTTATGTTAATTGAGAGCACATTTGATGAGATAACCATCTGTCAGTGACCATGCAGGGAGGTCTAATCCCTCCTGGTCAAACTAGTGCAGTGGGGCTTTAAGATCAAAATGAGATGTTTATTTTGTGACTCTTCATCTTCATGTCCATGTATATATCAGTTTCAGAAGCTTTGTGATATGCCTACAATGTATTTGAAATAATGTATAAACATTCAATAATGTATTACATGACCTGAACATGATTATTGTTGGCAAAAAAATAGTGTCTTGAAATTCCCTTGAAGTTGACTTCCTCAGTGTCTTTGATACAGTCTACAAAATACCTGAACATTTCATACTCACAAACACTTTATATAATGTACATATACCACAGGGCCCCGTTGAACAAGACTAATACCATTGATAGTATCTTTGCCATCAATGGTAAATACCATGGAAACCTTGATTTTGATTGGCTGTTGAGCCCTGTTACCTTGGTAGTTGCCATTGATGGCAAAGTTACCATCAATGGTAAGTTTTATGCAATGGGACCATGTATATAACTATATTTTTCCTAATTTAGTCAAACCTAGTCTTAGTGGTCACTTCTCTATAAAGGTCACCTGTTTATAGTGGCCAGGCAATTTGTATGGTGTAGAACCTGTCTACAAAGGCTACCTGTCTACGGTGGCCACTTTTTATGTTTCCCTTGGGTGATCCTTAATAGACAGGTTGACTGTATTGTATATTGTATCATGTTCATCCCGACGCGATTAAACAACATTTTTATTCTTTTTTGTCTACTATCTACAGGTAGCTTACCAGGACTGGCTGTGTGCAACCCAACTCAAATACTACCATGAAAACCAGCGGGTCAAACCTTGTCGGGATCACTGTCTGCGTGTACTCAAGAAATGCCCCTATCTCTTACCACACAAGCAATACTGTGGCCAGAGGTCATTTCTATGTCCAGGTAAACTAACAATGACCGTAGCATATTTACAGGGATAGTGAAGTTGTGACTTATGCTTGAGAGAGACAGTTATGAGACAAACGTGTGTTCGTAGGTCAATTCTTTCTAGCGCCTATCTCTTACCACACAAGCAATACTGTGGCCAGAGGTCATTTCTATGCCCAGGTAAACTAACAATGACCGTAGCATATTTACAGGGATTGTTGTGACTTATGCTTGAGAGAGACAGTTGTGAGACAAACATGTGTGTTCGTAGGTCAATTCTTTCTAGCGCCTATCTCTTACCACACAAGCAATACTGTGGCCAGAGGTCATTTCTATGTCCAGGTAACTATTCAATGACCGTAGCATATTTAGAGGGATAGTTGTGACATGAGCACGTGTCCACATTCAGAGTTCAACATGGAGCTCCAAATACAGGTAGTTCCCTCCAACATATAATATTAATTAATGACGGAACTATTGTGGTGCTCAATGAATTTGACCTTTGAAAGAGTATGATTTTAGTGACTTAACTATCTGTACGATGACCATAGCTTAATGAGAAAAATAGTTGTGATATGTACACGAGCATACATGTGTTCAAAGATCAAGGCTTTCATGCCCCTATCTCCTACCACACAAACAAACTGTGAACTGGGAGGCGCTTCTCACAAAGCCTTTTTTCAATGACAAATGAAAAAAATCAGTGACAAGTCTGCTGATAACCAATCAAAAGCAAGGATTTCACTAGCTTATAACAAAAACTGTCATTTGTCACTGATGACAAGTTTTGTGAAACGCCCCCCAGGATATGATAGGTCAACAATATTATAGAAGTCATTTATATGTCCAGGTAACTAACAATGACCGTAGCATATTTAGAGGGATAGTTGTGACATGAGCACGTGTCTACGTTTAGATATTGCCTGCTTCAACACATTTCTTCTAACACACTTTCTTCTTTCTCCATCTCTCCTCTCGTCTCCCCCTCCCTCTGCAGAGGAGCGTGATTTGCGTGGGAACGCCACCTACGACTCCTCCAAGAGCACCTGTATGGACTGCATGCTCAAGGACGACAAATGCGCAAACGGGACGCGGATCCGACCCAGCTCGTCATCGGCCCGCGGCTCAATCCACAGTATTCCACATGTTACAGTCTACCTAATCGGCTGTTTCGTAGCGATGACCCTAGCCAGGACTTTATGTGGCCAGGTCATCTCATGAGATCAGAAACAACCAAAAAAACGAAAAAATGAAAAAAAAAGAAAAATCAGGAGAGAAGGGATCATGAAGAAGGACATCAGGAAGGGAAGATGGATCATATAACGTCTAGTTCCAGAGAGATGTGAGGGTAACGGTGAAGAACGTGAGACAGGGAAATGGACTGTGTTATCGAGAGGAAAGAGACTCCAGAAAACAAACAAATCTAAACAAACAAACAAACCAGAGGCTAATATTCATGTGTATTGTGCTTTGGTGTTTGAAAAAAAAAGATGGAAAAGATATTATTACATGCGGTGATTATACGTGCTTGTTTTTGTCATCAATTGCTACCGATTACTACTACTACTACTTACTACTACAGTGGAACGTTACTTCTGCTTGTTGGATGTTCATCAAGGATCACCCTCTCCCTCTCCCAGTTTTTTAGCGAATTGTAGCGAAGAACTGCGTACAGTACAACGCCGGCACCCCCTTTTTCCAAGTGACTTTTCAACCTTTTTTGTAGTCATTAAAGAATGGAATATGTTCCTGGTTTGCATGTGGGTGTGGGTGAAGAGGTGGGTGAGTGTATTGTGGGATGTACATGTGCGTGTGTGTGTGTGTGTGTGTGTGTATCAAGTCCACAATATGACATCGGCTTCAAATGGGACACTTTCCTCTTAAATTCAAATGACTGTAATTTCACCCCTAGTTCAAAGTAAAATTTAAAAACTGCAAATTGAGTGGACAACAAAAGCAGACAGTGTGTATTGCTTTTATGCAGCTTTAATGACTTATCTTGCAAAACAGGCTAAGCAAGCGGACTAAATTCAAGCTTGGAAATGATAGAAAAAGAAACCAAATGCTACTGCCATGCACTTAAACTGTTTAGCCAGGGAATGAAATTTGCTTTTGCATCAGAAACAACAATTTTCCCCAAGGGAATAGAAACTCCTAACCTGCTGATAATAGGTCTATTTTGCGGCA
Source organism: Strongylocentrotus droebachiensis (assembly GCA_035222895.1). NCBI lineage: Eukaryota > Metazoa > Echinodermata > Echinoidea > Camarodonta > Strongylocentrotidae > Strongylocentrotus > Strongylocentrotus droebachiensis. The sequence goes on from JAVYIG010007560.1 coordinate 31,265, forward strand.
ATAGTTTCCAACTATTCTAGGACACTTAAAATGAAATGAGACCAAGTTCCAAATCTTCCATTCTAACAATTGATCCTAGCAAATAAAAATCATTCCTATCAAACCAAGAGAGACATTTGAATGTGAGGAGATTTGTGTGATCGAGCAACAGGTTCTGAAAAAAATTCGAATCTTGAAGTGAATCGGTGCTATGAACTTGTGATAATGTACTGATGGCCCGCTTGCAAAGAAAACGTCTGGGGAAGCACTCGAAACTGGTTTTTCACTGTAAGTATTATGATTGTGCAAATGTTACAACAATTCTAATTGCCTGCTAGTATCATGACAATAGATGCAGTTGAATTGAAACAGAATCCGAGTATTTCAGTGGCCACGATTACCTCTCAACAAATGAATAGAAAAACGGCTAATCAGGAACATCTATGAACGGAGACGATGATAACTTTTTGGAAACAGTGGCCTGAAAAATGAAATCATTCCAACTGTGATGGATTGCTATTTTTTAAAGATGCAAAGCAGGTTTGTTGTTTTTTGAAAGGTATTGTTGACGAGGACGATAAATGGCATGCGCAGTGCGTATGCCGATGAAGGACTCGTTGCATGATGGCAGGCAACGCAAAGTGTTGGAAGTGGGTTGTGACAAATTCTATGAAAGAGCATGTTATAGTACATACATGATTGATATAGAGAGATATGATTATAAGAAGTGAGACATTGATTCGGTGCTGGTCACCGAAATCAGGATTAAGATTAGAATGGATTTATATTCAGAGATTTACATTCAGTAAAGCAGAAGGTCACGGGTCAGAAGGAGATTTCAAGGAGTAACAGACGACAGAAATATGAAATGAAGAACGAACTTTAGTATTCTCACTAAGATCATATTGGGGTAAGCGGGTTGTTGCAACCATGGTGTCAAGTGCTTTTGCTGGTGTTAACATTTGGTGTCAACATTTATACCAGTTGATAGTGCTTCACTACGCCTGTTGGTGTTAAATATTACACCTTAGTGTTAAGAATGGCACTGAAGTCATCAGTATATGGCTTTGGAATGACCCTATTTGAAATCACTCGTGTCTTGGGGAACCACTTTTCTTTCTGCTTGTAGCTGTATGCTAAGTTGAAAGCATGAAAGAAGTTGTCTGTTAATTGAGAACCAGAAAGACCTTAACGCTTTGATCAAGTATAGGAGTAAGGCCCTTCTGGTTCCAAACGGCCAAAGTGATCGTTGTAATCTGGCTTCCCCAAGCTTTAAGTGATCTCACTTTGGTGTCTCTCAACAATTTTGCCAATGGAAATTATGGTGAACTGTTCACACCGAGCATGATATTTCCACCACTACCAAAAGCATCCTGTGCTTACCCCCTGGTCTTAATGATATCGGGATTTAAAACTTCAGGGGTGTGTTTCCGTTCACTCTATTAATTCAAATCAAAAGCACAAATAAGTGTAAAAGAGTTGAAGTTTCTTTAACCCTCTTTATACGTATCAAATACATAGATACATCTTCTCACTAGCAAATGGAGCCCAACTACATTATTAATTCAATTCGATGACTGATGGAAGATCGTTCATGAAAAGAGTGAAAAGTAGGGGTCCCAATATGGATCCCTGATGGACTCCAAACTTTAACATTAGCATGTCAGTTAAACTTGTCAACAATATAGTCAACATATTTATATGTCAGCTGCCCACAAGAAGGTTGCTACTGCCATTGACAATACATTTCTATGATGGCCATAAAAAAAAAAGGGAGGAGGTATAAGGGTTGGGGACATTTTTTTAATTAGAGGTCAAAGGTCATTGTCAATATTATTTTTGACTGAGCTTTCAAAGAATTGTGTGAATGGAAACAGATCCCTGGAGTAAAAAACAAACAATGGATTCTGGTATATTGGAATGTTGAGAAGGTAAGAAAAGGATGTGAAATTGTAGATGTAACAACAAAACTGGACATGAAATATGAAAAAATAATAATCAGCCTGCCTATCACTGTTGTCTGATGTCACATGTTTACTGCTTGGATATCATTTCGTTGAAAATACAAGCTTTGAATTTCTGGGGCCATTTCTAGTATTTATAATATAAAATGTACCTTTATTGTCTGTTCACTGCCATAAGGGTGTTGAGTCTGTGCTGAATATTACGAGTCGGTGCAAGTCTGGCTCTTAACCGACTGCCTACAGGACCCAGCTTGTCCCTGTATTAAAGCTATTGGAATGAAAGAATTCGGTATTAAATGGGTTAACAGAACAATATCCTCTCCTCTGCAAGAAAGGCACTAAATAAAATTTTAAAAGATTATAAGTTACTGCCCTTCTTGCTCTTTACAGATCATTAAATTTGATTTATCATTCGCTGAGAGCCAGAAGGGTGTTAACGCTTTACTGTAGGAAATGGGTTTGTGTCACTTTGATCCTCGGTAGATGATAGTTGACAAAAATTACTTTTGAGTACCGGTAGATTATGGTTTCCACGTGTATTGCACGTTATGAAATTGAAATATGAACCAACAAGCAAAGACAAACTGATACATACACCATGAAAATGGTCATTTCAGAGTTAAATAATACTTGGCAGTTGAAACAGATTCAATTTAAATTACATTTTAGAGCTTAAAGGCATTATGTCACTGTAAAGTGAGTTTTGGGATTAAAGAAACAAAAATGAGCATTCTGTAATGTTTTTTTCCTCTACATTTGCCCGACTAATTTCATCATTTTGATTTTGATGAATACTTTTTGGCTAGACTATAGGTTGGGGCTTATAAATCCTGAGCTACGAGATGTTCCTGCTTCTTATCAGCATTACTGTTTGGAGTACATTTAGAAAGTAGTCTGAAGATGGCTCCGAACCTACAGACGTTCAAGCTAATGAAATGTTTGTCAAGCTTTATGTTGCAGAATAAATAAAGCACAACTGGGACCACTGAAATTGTGCAATTTCCTTGAGTTAAAATCACCTTCATTTACAAATCATGAGGGTTCTTATATCATGCAACAGTTTCTTGATGCAAAAACTTTTTAAAATATATATTTTTTAAATACAGAAAGTACTAAATTTCTGTTTAAGCGTCGTATGTCAAAGTGGATAATGAGAAAAAGATGGATGCTCATTTTTATGGACTTATTGCCTTCATGCTCTGAATTCATAGGATGTTGAACATATTATATTCTGATTAACTATGAGCTTTTTTTCGGTAGAAGGACCTAAAAACCAGGTGCTATAATTGAGACATCAGGACCTTTTACCAGTGAGCAAGCAAATGAGTGTAAAAAATCCAGGTAGTGAATTTGTGACATCTGTACAAAACACTGACAGACAGGCAGAGATAGGAATCGATATGAATATGCCAATACAGTGAAGATAGCAATGCAACACAAGTACGTATTCTCACACGCACCGTATGGTGGAGTTCAAGAAAAAAAAGAGAAAAGAAAAAGGCAGTTCCTAGATAGGGTTTATGTTTTGCTTTTTGATCACCTCGCATTTGTAGCTGTTTGTACGCAAGAAGAAGCATACCAACACTGTAGACATTTTAAAGTACTTGTTCCAGTCAGCTCTTTTGATTTCTTTTGTTTATGTGTGGGACTAGGGATATTGTTGCTATGTGTATCTATTGATTCAAATGATGCTAGTTAGAAAGTCAGTGGTTAAGTCTTGTTTTAATCATATTTACATAATTATATATATGAATGAAAAAGACATTTTATGTATTTGCGATGTGCCTAAGGCACAAGTGTATATGTATAGAGGAAATTATTATACCCATATATGTTTTTTTGCCAAATTATACTTTAGAATGGTTACGATAGTATGTGAAGTTTAAAGGAGTATAGAGAGAAATTTTACGATGAGAAACTTTTTGTATGAGCCAAATATTACTAAGTCATCCAACATATTATCCTGATTTTTCTTGTCGTTTTTGTTATATTTCAAAACTATATGTTTGTTCTTTTTATCCGGAGTAAAGAGTATAGTGTAAAAGATAGATGTTAAAACCATGACTTTTTTCCTCCAACCCATCAATGTACGACTTCTATGTGACATTATAAAACAAAAAAATTACAAATGAATGGCTTAAATTGAGACTACCATTTTGTGCAAAGTGTTTTTTGACAATCTATCATGTATGTATAAAATTGCACGTTTTTTCAAGATTGCTTGTTGATCGGATGAAAAAACAGTATTTCTTTGCTTTTAGACGAATGGAAAAAGATATCAAATTTTCCTGTACTCTGTGTTCTTCGTAATGTGTATAGATGTTTAGCTAATTTGTGTAACAACTTGATTAAATAGAATAATTCTTAAAAAAAAAAATCTTGATCAAGCAACTAGACCATGAGCTATGGGAGAAAAAAACAGTAATGAATAAAACTCGCAGTGATATACCATGGTTCATATTTGTCAGGAAAGTGCGTTGACCCTTAGTCTGCAGGTACAGACTGTTTTGACTTGAAGGTTGTGGCGTTCAAAACAAGAATAGCTTCACAAAATTTTAGCAACAAAAATGTTTGCTAAAAAGGAGACCTGTATCCACAAATATGGTAGCATTGTATTGGAAGATGATCTTTTTTGTTGTTTTAAAAGCCATATGGGATCGTAAATAGATATTCTCTTTGGAGCTTAAAAGATATTAAATCATATACTTTATCATAGAGATAAGCCCTTCTGGCTTCGAACAGACACCATATCTGTCCCTCAACAAAACAATGATTTCTCAGAATACCTTTGTGGAACCTAGGTTTATTTAAAAAGTGAAAAGATGGTATCATGACTAAATTAAAGGGGTAGCGTTTGCAGAGTTAGATTCAAGGTAAAAGATAAATCGCTTTAATTACACTTTACTCTTAAACTAGATGTGTAGCAGGTCATATAATTCATGTGTTTTCTAGTAAAGTTTAACCTATTTGTGGATACAGGACATTATGGTAAAGGTCAAAGTTGAAAGGTCAAATAGTTTGTATCTGCAACATTAACTCCTTGGTCCCCCTAGCTTGGTAACCAATGAAATTTGGTGTCAACCCCCATATCTCGAATACCTCAATCTTTGTGACGACAAGGATTTTACCGTTTTTAAATCAGCAGATAGAGTTCTATTTTAGGAATGACTTTTATGGCTAGAATTGTTGGGACTTTTTGAATAATTCTCTTAGTTAGGACTATTGCTAGTTTCAGTTTTTGAGTGAAGACCAGTCTTCATGTACAGATTACTTCAACTGTAAATATACATCTTGAAGATTTTATTGTTTCATAAAAATGCATATGACTGTATCGAAAAGGACCAACCGCAATGTCACATCCAACTTTTTGCTGCTTACAAAGTCTTAGACACACCACTTTGAATCATTTGCCATTATCTAACGTAAACTTTCCAGACATTTCACATATGACATTTTGCCTCTAGCTTGAATTTCTTAGACACATCACTTAACAATTTGCCTCTATTGAAATTAAACCTCCCATACACATACAACATTTTGCTGCTAGCTAAAAGAAACTTATTACAAACATCACATAAAACCTTTTGCTATTTGCTGAATTAAACTATTCAGACATGGCACATACAACCTTCTGCCGCTTGCTTAATGAAGGCACATGGAAACCTTACAACAGCTTTTTGCTATTCATTGAATTTAAATTTCTTGACACATCATTATTATGCAACCTTTTGCTGTAAACTGAAAACAACCTTTGCAATTAGCTGAACTAAACTTCCCAAACATGTGACATATAACCTTCTGCTACTAGCTAGAAATATCACATACAGCCTTATTCTTCAATCTGAATTTATAAACAATGCATACAATATTCTCTGGCTAGGTAAATCATACTTTCGCAAAAACGCAATGAACCATTTCCCTCTACCCAAAACGTACTGCTTAAAAACAACTTTAGTAACTGATTGCCACTACCCAAACCAATAATATCACATACCAGTATGCTAAAATGAAACATCACACAGGGACCCTTTTCCGCCATTTTTATCAAACCTTTGACAAGTATTACATTTTTACCACTACCAGAATTAAACTAAAAAGATACGCTTTTTAGTTGCTACCTCATCTAAACTTTTTCAGAAATATTACTCTTCATATCTATGATGATCCTTTCAGTAGCTTAAAACAACCCAAAATACAAAATGAAACAAAGATAATATAAAAATAGGCAATTTTGTCTGGGGAAAAAATTGCTTATGTCTGAGCACCACCAACACTAGTTTTACCGAGCAAAATAAGCCTGGATATGATTTCAACCATTTATCTTTAGGCACATACATGTACAGAAGTTGCGAAATGGCTTAATTTCTTTTCATTCTATCTCAAATGTAAATGTACATTATTTTACTCAGTTGTACAAAAACGACTATTTCTTTGAGATTGCAATGCTTCCAAATTTTGATATTTTTTGTTGGAGACTGATGTTTGCACTCACATATTTTTTTCTCTCTTTTTGTTTGCAAATTTAAAATGCTGCTTTTGGATGACACCATTTTGAATGCAAGATTACACTTTACCTCATCGTAAATATAGTCCGTTATGAGTTCTTATATTTAGAAGTTGTCTTTTTGTTTTTAAACTTAATGAAATACTAATCTCTCAAATCTTTGCACATTATTCAGAAAGAACATCTTAAGAAGTCATTTACACAAAGCTTTCAGTCCCTAAAAAAAACTACAAATCATGTTTCATGTAACAATAGGTATATTCAGTTCAATTTAAAAAAAAATTGTTTACAGTTTACAAAGAGAAATATTTGAGCTAGACATCTCGTGCACTTACCAAAAGGAATGAAAACATTCAAGACTGCAACAAAATATACACAAAAAAGGAATGGAAAGGACATTTTCTAAAAAGCAAGGAATGACAACTTTCACTTCAGATTTTGTTTAATTTAAGAAGTGCAAAATTCTTTTTGCACTTCATGTTTTCCATCGGCTCAGTGGACCCTGATACTATAATTTTAGCTGCGATTACATAAAACAAGGGAATTTCCCTAAATTTAAATAGTCCACTAAATTAAAAAGAAATCCTAATACATTTTGAGGATATTCTAAATATAAAAGATACAGGAAAGGTCTTAATTTACTTCAAGGCTTTGAAAGACAACAATTTTCACACCCATCACTCTTCAGCTGGAAAAAATTGAAATGTATAAAATCTCAAATACCAAATGGGAAGAATATAAACTGAAATTTATATCCCATTTCTCAACTGTTCTGTATAATCGTCTGCAGCAACTCGAAACAAAATGGCTCTGTTGTGTTGTGGAGTGCCGCATGTATTTCTTTGAAACCTTGTCATTTTTGGATGCTGAAAATATAGTTTAAAGGTACTTAAACCTCTCCTTGCATCTATATTTATATATGGATCAATACATATGAATATATATCATTTGTATAGGAGGACTATAGCATGTATTCAATGCTATAGGCTTTCAGAGTTCACTGTGGAGTACATATTATCTATAGAGTACATTACACGTTGAGCCATTCATATGTAACAACTTTTTCAAGGAAAAAAAATTGTATAATATAATTCTTCCATATTCAAACATGTTATTATTTATTAGATCTAGTTTCCAGGCATATTATTCTTATTCTTATTATTGTTATGAAAAATGAATTATTAAAGATTCTACAAGTTGTATAAAACGTAAGTGTTATTCTGACTTAATTCGCAGTGTGTAAAAGTGATGATCATTTCTTTGTTTCTCTCTTTGTCTTCTTCCATGGGCAAATTGGACAGCCGGGCCCCCATCCCGTCGAAAAGAAAAAGAAATGAAAAAAAAAAGTATTTTCTACGAGCACCCCTATGTTTATGTTGACAATATGACCACTTGTGTACCATTTATGCACTTTGTAGTAGAGAGAGATATATATGACTATATATATATTTCCATATATGCCTTTGTCGATCCTGTTTATCTTTCTGTCTTTAAAATCATCGTCTATGTCATTATCACCATCGTCATCATCATCATCTTCATCATCATCATCTTGTATGTGTACCCCCGAACCCTTATTAGTCGATGTACCCGTAGCTGAGCAGTTTTACCAATTTACCAATTACTATAGACAATGATGAAGAATTTGACTGCGAAATTTCATCGCATAAGATTTTACCAATTTCGACGACTTCTGCTAGGAGACAGAAAGTTAAAAAAACGTACAAAAAAAAACTATTTAATTGCGTAGAAGTTTGTATGTAATACCCTGCATGCGACTATACACAATATTGATGTGGGGGACGGTTTATTTCACGTGTCATGTATTACGTATTACCTGTCTTTATTGAAACTATACATTTAAAGTAATTGTCCGATTTGCAGCAATGTTTTGAAATAAACTAAATTCCATCTTGCCACGGAATATCAAATTTCATGGATTTTGTACTATTGTCTTGCTCATTATTTAGCGTCATTTGTGCATGTATCTAGTTTGATTTTTCCTCTTTTAATCACCATATTAATCCTTCATGTATACTTATATTACATTACAGATACAAACTTATATTGGAGACTAGAATGTACATTGAGAGAGAGAGAGAGATATAGTGAGAAAACCCCAGAAAGATAGAGACAGAAAGAAACAGAAAATTGTAGAGAGAGAACGAGAGAGGCAGGAGAACGCAGGGATTAACAAAAACATGTTAGCTTAACGAGATAGAAACAGAGAGTTGGAGAGAGAGAGAGAGGGAGGGGTAGAGAGAGAGAGAGAGAGAGAGAGTGAGAAACAGACAAAAGAAAAAAAACAGATAGAATTTACTCATTTTAAGTTATGTACATGTAATAACTGTTAAATGCTTAAAACCTGTGGCTTTTTTTATTCATAATGCTGAAACCAGATTTGAACAAATGCTAAAAAAGAACAACCACAAATATTACTGCTCCGTAAGGTTTTTGTGACGAAGTGCCTTTATTATAATACAAATCTACAAAGTACAAAGAAAATATATATATCTAAATATTTCATAAATTGCTCTCTTGAAGTAAATTACAATCAAATTAATTTGCACAATTTTACCTTACCTTTATAAAAGGAAAGAAAGACATAACACAATGCGAAATATATTCACAATACAGAATATATTACCTACTTATAAACTTAAACATATATTTTAACTGGAAAAAATAAGAAGTTTATAACAATTTTTTGTTAGAAATGGACTACAGTTCATGCATTTCATATAAAACACAGCACTTTCAGAAGCTTAAAATAAACCCACCAGATGCAATACTCTACAGCTGTCCCTATATGTACCGGTTTAATATACAACTTGTGTCTACACTGCTGACAAGTTGAAAAATCAGTGCAATTTTCATCTTTTTATTTCACATGCTATAAATTTAATTCTAATAAAGGGTGTATAAACAGTGACAGCAATTATCACTCAGTAGTTTTTGTGCAATTTGATGGGATAGTTTTCACTACAATTGAATATTTAAAAGAACATCAGCAATAAATTCTTAAATTTGGCAATGCTATAATCAAATGCAAAATCACTATTTCCCCATGAAAAGCAATTCTTTTCATCCAATGTTATATCAATAAAGTTCCTCTTTAAATACAGTGTACATAATATGTCATTGGTGAAATAAACCATATATTTCTACAAATGCTAAGACAAAGAAAAAAAAAGAAGTAAATTGTAAACAGGTGGCCTCTCTAGACAGGTTTTTAAACAAGTATTTCCTCTGAGGAAGAACATTTAAGTGACCACTGCAGACAGGTGGCCTTTATGACAAGTTTGACTGAAAGTTCTTTCAGATGCAATCAGCTAAGATTTACAATACAGAAGGACTCACAGACTGATATTTTCAATAGTTTTTCATTTAAATTCTCATGTAGTTATAAAATTGATTTTAAAATGTTAGATTGGCACAATTTGGCAGTGATCGAATGAATTTCAACATGCGTAGTAAAATAAAACAAGGAGATCAACGATAGTTGTAGTTGCGTAAGATCATACTGGCAAAGCCTATCAATAGAGCACAAAACATTGAAAATCTAGTGGCCGATTGGAAGGGGATAGTTACATATTTTCTGAATATTCAAAAATAATTTTAGTCACATTTAAGTACATGTATGCATGAGATCGAATTTTTGAAGTATAATAAGCAAGAGAGCCAGCCCCATGCATTGAAATAAGGCAGCCTATAGTTAGGAAATTCTAGATTGTCTAAATATACAAAACAATAAGCTAGTTCTGAGATAGTAATTGCGCTTGGGCAGATAAAGGTTTTTTGTTGATGTTGACAAAACTGATCACGATGAATGCTGGATATGTGTTATGTAATCATATATCATTTATGCACTGAAGATGCTGTACAGGACTACATTCTATATGTGTATGATGCTCGGTGGAAGTACTCTTTTCAAGAGGGCAAACAAAAGGTACATGTATTCATGAAGCAACCCCATCGCTATTTCAGTGATTATTCTACAACACAAAGTGGAATTTCTCCATCTTTTAGAAGATCTGTGGATATTTGGGGGTCTACTGTACATGTGGTTTCTCAAAACTGGTCTATTCTAGTCATATATTAATATTCATGATTCATGACAGTACTCTGGGTCGATCCATTACTGAAAGCCAGCAGCCCATTGCAGTCCCTGGGCAGAGTCGATTTTTAAATATCTTGAGAAGAAATATGTAAACCAGTAGCCCAAAGGGGGAAAGTTTGGATCCGAAACACTATTCCAAAATGGATCTTATCATATATGAATATTCATGAGATCACATTACATTGGTAGTACCATTAATCAAGGGGACAGAAGGCCCTGAAAGCCAACAGCCCATTGGCTGGAGATAATTTGAAAGCCAGGCTCTCATTGGCTGAGAGGAATAATACTGACCCCTTGCAGATTGGTAGGGCTTGTCCATTTTCCAACGAGGGGTGAGCAGCCTCTCCTTGCCCCTCGATGACGATGATAATACTAGGACTCTCTTCGGCTCGGAGGGTGTAACTGGCCTGATCGGCAGGGACCTGGAAAGATTGGTATTGGAAAAAAAATAGTCCAGGTCAAATATAAATAAATACTTTAAAGCCTCAGAGCGAGCTAGATTTGATTGTTAAATTATGGATTATCAAGTTTGATCCCTTGAAAGATGATGCTAGGATCCATCTTACTGGGGAGGGGAGGCGGGGGGGGGGGGGGGGGGGGCGTCGTTGATTAGAGCTTGATAACTTCTCTGGGAAAGCTTTGCCGACCATACTCTGACATTGTTTACCTTGACACTGATTATGAGAAGTTTGGCAGCGGAGGTTCATTAGGCCTGTCCTCATCGGCTCGAGATTGCCAAATACTCCACTATTTCGTTCGCGCATAGTGCAAGTCTTCGGGGTGGTGAAGAATCCCCTGGACAAATTTTGTAAACCAACCAAGAAATCTTGGAATAATTATCTCGACCAAATATCCTGCTAACAGCAACTGCGGGCTGATGAAGACACGAATTAGCTGGATAATTTGCGATCAGGACAGTTGAAATAGCGGGATATTTGGCAATCTCGAGCTGATGAGGACAGGCCTATTGCTAGCAATCTGTGTCCGCTTCACAAGGACAAGGACAGGGTGACATTATTGGTTTCTAAAGGTAGGATGCTTTAGGTGAATTAACAAAATTCTCTTGGTAAGACTTGCAAACCATACGTGTGTACTGTAACTTGACTTTGGATAGGGCAAAGTCTGACACCTGGGCCCTGTTACATAAAACTTGTTATCAATAACAAATGCTAAATTTCAATGACAATTTTTTTCTAGGCCAATCAAATGTCTTGATTACAGTAGCTTATAACATTTATTGTGACTTGTTATTGACAACAAGGTATATGAGACAGGGGCTAGAGGGTCATAGATTGTGAGGGAGGGGTCACTGGTGTCACTTGTTCATTGGGAAAGGGGGGGGGGTGGGGTGGGGTCATCATTTGTGTAGACAGAGTGCTTGGGGTCAAATCTCAAATGAAAAACTGCCAATGGTAAGATAACCTACTATACCAATCAAGCTAAAATTAATAATTTCACAGGGGGGGGGGGGGAGGGATAGTTATATAGTGTATTTTGTATGCTTTACACAAAAACCAGGGAAATCTAAAGTTTAAAGGCTAAAAAATAAGGGCTTCTCTATTTGTTCAGACAAGGCCTCTTGTGATAATAATAATAATGATAAAATTCTCCTCCTTGCAAGATTTACCCTGACATACCTTAACTCTGGCTACGGCAAAATCCGGAACGGGAGGGTCGTAGATGGTGAGGGTGGGTTCACTAGCATCCGCTTTACTGGGGAAGATCTTCTCATCAGGGGTCGATGGCAGGTACGTTAACATCTCACACAAGGTCGGGATGTCCTTAAACTTGGGGGTGAGCCCGGCACGCACCACGTTGTCAGAGCCCGCCATGCACTCCATGCAGTCTGTAAAAGAAAGAAAGCAAGAATAAGCCAGTTCGTGGATACAATCTGTTGGATCCGGGCTAACTCGGACCGGGGTCATCTTGACCCAGCGGCAAAAACGGTCATTTTACCCTAACCCTAAACCTAACCCTAAACATGTTTTTGCAGCTGGGCCAAGTTGTCCCCTGATCTAGGTTAGCCTGACTCCAATCTTGTCATGGGCAGTTAAAGTTATGTATAGGAAATTGTAAAACTAATTGAGATGAATACTGGATTGTGCTCATGAAATCTGTAGGGCCCTCAGGAAGAATAGCATCGATGCTGATGAGGCTTCCCTAGGTAGATCCATGTATATATAGTTTGTTCCACATGGTAATGACACAAATATATATTCTTTTTAATTCTTCATAATAAATATGAAGCCAAAAGTTATTTAAAAAAACACATACCTTAAAGGTTTATACCAGTTTTGGAACCCCCCCCCCTCTCAAAAAATGAAATGGAAGCTTTTATTACCAATCATGCCTACTAATTGATATATTTGGTAAATTATCATATCTATCCGGCCTGGATAGATATTACGTAGTCCAACATCTTTCCGTGTACAGTGATTGTAACTTTACCAAGACTGGGCCAAATTTTTTGTAATTTTGATGATTCTAGAACTTTGCAGTACACACCAATACTTATATGCTAGATGATCAACCTTTTCTGATCGATTCCACAACAATTCTTTCACAATGCAATCGCATGACCAGAACTGGTCTATACCTTTAAATCATATATATTCATATTCAGAACAAGTCAATATCAGCCCTAAAAGAGTAGAGTGTAGGATCTGCCCCTCCTGTACTTTTGTTGCCTAATGGTTGAAAATGTTTTTTCTTAGCCACCAAGAGCTTCCATGACTTTATAGTCTAAAGTCTTACTCCTCCTTTGATATCAATATGATTAAATTTCAACTACTGGGTACCATGCCAGGGGGGTATTTCACAAAGCTCCTAAGTAGAACTTAACTCGAAGTTGGACTTATAAATTATGGAGAGCCAATTGTAGCCTTAAATTGAAATATATTTAAAAGCAGAAATTTAGGTATTTTAGACTTTTCATAAATTCCACATCAAGAACATGAAATCTCCTTGATAATAGAAAATATTTTCAAAGATGCTAATGGCTTTCCATAATTGTAAAGTCCAACTTAGAGATAGATTAAACTTAGGATCTTTGTGAAACACTCCTCAAGTCTGTACCATGCAGTGTAAAAAACTAAACGGATTTAAAACAAAAATCAAAAGAACTTACTTCCTGAGAGGTAAGCGTGGGGTTCATTGGGTCCTAGAAACATGGCCTGTCCCGGTTGCAGGGTGATATGATTAAAGAGATATGAAACGAAGCACCCCACGTCCCCAGGGAATTGACTATACAACCTCAGGACCAGGGCTCCGTTGTTCTTGCTTATGTCCTGTCCTGCAGCCTCTGTACAGTGCAAAGAAAAAATCATAAATAATAATAATTCAAAAAATTTAAATAGCGCTTGTGACATAAAAGTTTCAAAGCGCTGTACACAAATCAAGATTACATCAAGAAAAATCGATATTACTAATGGGATTAACATTACTTAAATGACCAAGAAAATAAAATATTACTAACATAACTGAATAAATTAACAAGCCATTTATGTGCTTTTCATGATCTTCCTGCTTCAGATATCTTAATTAATATGTTTGTTTATTGAAGATCATAGATTGTTTTTTTATCTTGACGTGGCAATAAATAAATGAAATGTAATGGAATAAAACAGAATATTTATGATCAAGTATCTTAAAAAGGAAACTGGTGATGTATATTATATATATTATACTAGTATGAAGTTGACAATGTGTTTTTATTTTAAATTATCAATTTGATAGGTTTTCACTTAATGCAATCATGAATGTCTGAGCACTGGCCATTTAAAAAAAAAAGACTTTCCCTTTGCCCAAGTTTGAGATTCAATTTAATGATGTGTTAGTGTATTCAACTGGAACGGAGATCATTCGCCCAAATCTTGAAATTGACTATTCATTTCATTAAAAAATTATGCAGAGGCTAATTTGATTTGAATCAGCAAAATACTGCTGTTCAGCTATCAAATAGCTAGATTTTATTGAAAAAAGGTGTCAAAAAAGTCAACAACATAAAACAAACAAACTTGATAGGCTATCAGGTGAATGTCTCAGATTAAATCTAGTACTAATTACAACGATATAAAGGACTGAATCTGGGTTTCCTTTTTTGTTACTAAAAACACAGATGGATAGAAAACTAGGGCCCTGTATTATAAAGATAAAGTGTAAGATCGATCTTAAGATTGATTCATTTATAATCGATCGTATCTTACAATCAATTGTAAATTTTGGGCAATTTCTGTATTATAAACGTCTTTGGAAATCAAGAGTAAGTTACGCTGGATTCATTAAACTTACGCTTGACTGTAAATCTTTATAATACGGGGCCCACATGTGACAACAAAGACAGGAAACCTTTGCTTCATTTGAAACAGTCAGACCCTCAATTAACTACAGACTTAAAGGATATATTTTATATGAACTAATAAATTGAATAAAGAGTAAGACATATCTACCTTCTGCTTTGAGTCTTGTTATCAACGTCTCAAGCCTAGATGTCATTGCGGCGATCTCCTTATTCATGATTGCTGACAAGCATTGTTTCAGCCCAGCACGACACTCCTCCGATGATCCATTCCCATTGCTAGCCTTGAGGGCAGCAGACAGGGAAGCAGTATTCTCATCACCTACTACTGCTCTGAGCTCAGGAATATCTGCAAACAGGAATATTGGATGAAACTGTTTTGAAAATGGATTAAGCATCACCTATTATTTCATCTAGGAAAAGACTGATGTATGAAATGATAACCAAATAATCAAGCTACTATGTTGCAGTCCTCTTCTTTTCCTCTCTTCTTTTCTCTTTCTCCAAGCTCTCTATCTTCCTCTCCTCTTTGCCAATCCCTTTCTTCCTTTCTTCTATTTATAATGTATATTATGTATTTGTGTATTCAGGCGTACCCATTACAAGCTCTGCTAATCGGGTTTCGCGCCTTCTTCCTTGTAATACAAGTTCTTTCATTATATTCATGTTCCTATGTATATATTGTTATTGTTTAAACAGATGTCAAATATGTTTGTCAAATTGAATGGAAGAAATAAATGTTCATTGGAATTGAATTGAAAAGCAAGGGAGATATTATATTTGAAGGCAGCTTGGACATGATTTTTCACTAAGAATGTGGAATTATGTTTTAGATTAAAAGAAAATGATGATGATGGACAAAGTGAGGAAGAGAAAGGGAGATAGAGAGGTGGAGGAGAGGAGAGAGATGGCAATAATGATGAGAAAGAGGGAGAGAGATTGATGATGAAAGACGTGTGAGAGAGGGAGTGAGAGAGAGAGAAAAAGAGTCATAAAAGAGTGAAAACAGAGAGAGAGAGAGAGAGAGAGAAAAGAAGAAGAAGAAGACAGAAAAAAGCAAAAGTAAAGGACAGCAGAGATAGAGGTGTAGTCAAAATATTTTCAGCTAAAAACATACAAAGAAAGAAAGAAAGAAAGAAACAAGCAGAAAAAATAATCAAACTTACTCTCTAAGAAGTTGACTATTTCTGAGACTGGTCTAAATCCATTCATGCCTTCAAATGGGGTGAGAGCAAGGGCCATCTCTGGTTTGTGATTGGGGTCAGGGTACTTATCTGGCCTCTCTGCATGTAGCTGCTCAGCATGGGCCTATGGAAGCAGATCAACAACATAACATTAGCATATTAAAGGGACTTGGTAACATTGTTTAGATGAGAGAAAATGGTGCTAAGGTATTCAATGCTAGGTGTACAATAAAAGATAATCTGAAAGATTGAGTGAAAAAACCGATCTGATCAATTTCTTAATTCTCCCAATTATATTATTATAATTTAATTACATTTGAAGTAAATATAAATCATCACAAAGCAATGAGTTGGCTCTACATATGATTCCAGACATTAAACTGTTTTATGTCTCATTTTCATGAAAAAATTCAAGGAAATTCAAAAATGTTTGCGAGAATTTACTGTAAGAGGGTGTTGCACAGTGACGCCTTCAAAGACAACGATATATATCTTTGTGGTTTGAGAATAGAGGGCTAGTACAACTGAGGGAATATAATAAGTAACATTTCATACAAAAATTACGCAGTTTTGAAATCAAATCAAATCAAATCAAATCAAATTCAAAACAATACCTTATTGGGATGGGCTTGAATGGAGAGCGACTTGTTCACAGACAGCACTTTGAAGAGGTAAGGAAGCTGGTCACCAAACTTTGCCCTGACCTTCGACCCGAGGCACTCTGGTTGCTTAGCAATCCAGTCACCTAGAGGTATCCCAGCATGCTCTGATGAGCCCACAATGGAGGGACCCTTTGGATGGGTGCCCATCCATAGCTAGATATGAAAAAATGAAGAAAAAGCAAATGTCTAGTGGAATTAAACACCAATTGAGCTAAAAGTATCAATGCTATGTGGGGTGCTGTTAATTACCAGTAAAAGTAACTGTCCTTTATAAACTGAATTTTAAGAAAGACTCTGCCTAATACACTACATTTCAAAAGAAATGGTCATCAAATGACTTGTGGATGGAGTGGCATTGGGCTGCTTCTTTGTGCATGGCTGATTGTCAACGAAACAGAGTTAAATCTTTTGTCAAATCGTTTTGTTGCTTACGGCAGGCAGCCAGTGAAAATGAATTTGTTTAATCAAATTATGGAAATGCAGGCATTACTTTAAACAAACAGAATGTTGTTATTCCTGGCTCATTTTTAATGATTGAGGTGTCATATGAAAGGGCAGAAAATGAACTTTCTAGAAATGTGATTTTCTCTTTAAAATACAGATACTGCCCGCCAAATGACTGTTTGTTACCCTCTCTTCAATTTTGTTTTAATTACTCATGCATGAAATTTGCATGGTATGAGTTGGATCAAATGAAAGACGAGGATCTAAGCTTTACAAATATGTGCCATTCATTAATTATAATTGTTATTAAGTTATCAAATAACATCAATAATTCTTGGTTTTGTTTTTTCTGAGACGCACTGTATACAATGTCAAACTAATATTGATAACCCTACAATACAAAGGATCAAATTAACCCAACTCCTCTATTGCTATAGCGCCCTCTCCCTTTAGGTCAATGTTTTGCCCAAATCAGCGTAGCACTACAATACATATTGTTCTTACCTCAGCATAAGGTTGATCTGCTTGTAGTGTGAAATCTTTATTGGAACTCTGGCTAAGGCTGGCTACAGCGCTGTCTAGTCCAATACGTCCCCAGGCATACTGCTGTACAGCACAGCGCAGCGAAACAACTGAAAAATTTGGATTTGGGGCAACCAGTACATTAGAAAATAACACATTGCTACACAAAAAAGAAGCCTCACTTGTTTCAAGTAGATCGAGAGACCTCATCCTGTAACTGTATTTCTCTTCCCTAACACCCAGCAAAACATAGAGAGTCAATGCTACTGCGCATTGACCTCTAGCGCTGTACTACGTGCTAAGAATTAAGAGGCAGCAATTGCACACATGAATAGTCATTACATACATTCTACGCAAATGCACACAATGAATACGATGTGGCTGATTGGCAAGTTTGACAGTAGACTCACAATTTGAATTTTTAAATTATTCTTTCTAACATCGGTGAGTCGAAAAAATTATATTTTTCCTGCTATTTAGCTGTTTAGGTGTCATCAATTGTCACTGGATAGGTTTCTGAACAAGCGCCCAACGTAACTCTCTTTGTCCTTCCAAGTTCTACTGCACTGTACTAGATCGCCTAGGTTCTAGTCTATGTCGATCTGGGGGCCGTTTCTCGAAACCAACTCCATGACAGTCATATCTTTGTCGCCGACCTACGGAGATGTCATGAAGTGGATAAACCGTTTCACAAAGCCATGACAGACATGATATTGATATATCGCGATACTAGCAGCCCAAGAACATAGTCTTTGTCACGATCCAGTTGATTTATCAAGAATAACCCCAAACAAGTTTTGGGGCTAAAATTGTTCAAAAAAAAATATATACATACAAATTCTCCTAAAATAAATAATAAATAGTGTCATTATCAAATGTAGATCATCAAACGATTAGCATATTTCTGTAAAGATTCTTAAATTGAAGAAAAACCGGTGAGTGTTTTTTTTTTGACAGTCGAATGAAAAGTTAGTTGAAGGATACCATAATGGTGTTCCAGGGGCGAGGTCAAAAAATATGTCATCATTGACAGAAAATGACAAAGAAATAACTCAGGAGGATGAAAAGGTGGATGTTTTTGGACGCTACTTTCAATCTTTAGGAATGAGAGAAGATAGGGTAAATGAACAGTATTTAGCTTTAGTAAAGAATAGCATGAATATTCAGGAGAGTGTTATCAATGAACCCTTTTTACTCATTGAATTAGAAAAGGCAGTACAGTAAAAAAAGCGGACTGCCCCTGGTCAAGATAACATTCCTTATGAGGTGTATGAAAACTTTCCTAAAGAAACTAAAAAGGTTATGTTAGATATAATAAACAGGATTTGGGGAACAGGGGAAATACCCCTCCCACTGAAGCACTCTATTTTGATACCAATTTTGAAACCTGGAAAAGATCCCCGGAAAGCGTCATCATATAGACCCATTTCACTCACATCATGCTTCGCCAAAATAATCGAGCGTATGATCAAAGAAAGATTACAATGGTATGTAGAAAAACACGAGTTACTACCTTATTTTATTAGCGGGTTTAGAAAAGGGCGGAGTGCCATAGACAACATAGTTCTCCTAGAAAACGATATTCAGAAAAGTATCAATTGTAATGAACACATAATAGCTGTGTTCCTAGATATTGAGAAAGCTTATGATAAATTATGGATAAATGGACTACTATTCAAACTCGCCCAAAAAGGAATAGAAGGAAATTTATTTGACAGGACGTACCTTTCAGGTAAGAATTAATAATACTGAATCAAAAACATATGATATGCATAATGGACTCCCACAAGGAAGTATTTTGAGTCCACTGCTATTTAATTTAATGATTAGTGATATCCCTACAGATCCTTCAGTGCCTTTAGCTGTATATGCTGATGATTTTGTCATATGGGCATCAGGTAGGGATATCCTTCAAATATCAAGCAAACTTCAGGAATACCTGAATAGGCTCCAGACTTGGTTTTGCAGATGGGGATTTCGGCTTTCGGCTGATAAGACAGTCCCTATATTTTTTACAAAAAGTACAATGAATCTCTCACCACCGCAAGTAGAATTAGACGGGAATAAAGTGCCCTTCCAGAATATTCATCATTTTCTGGGGGTAACTTTTGATAAGAAATTGACCTGGAAGCCACACGTGGAAAATGTTGTAAAGAGATGTAAAAGAAAATTGAATATCCTAAGATGTTTAACGGGAACTAAATGGGGGAGCTCTTCTAAATCCCTCGTAAAGGTTTACAGGGCATTCTTAAGATCCTTACTCGACTATGGATGTGAGGCTTACGATAGCGCTACTACCACCACAAAAAAGGCACTTGATTCGGTGCAATACCAGGCGCTACGGATTTGTGCGGGAGGACTACCTCTCACTTCCCTACAATCATTACAAGTGGAAATGGGAGAATTTCCCTTGGATCTAAGGAGACAAATTGTGTCAAGTAAATATAGACAAAGTATCGAAAGATCCCCAAACCACCCATTATCACAAAACATAGGGCCATGTTGGCAATTTGATTATCTAAAGGGAAAAGACTTTCTTAGTAAACCTTTCGGGTATAGAACCCAGAGTAAACTAAAAAACTTCATGACAGAAACTGCCGTACCATCCCCATTCCCGCCATGGCTTTTTGAACCCCCACTGGTTTCGACCGAGTTGAGCTCTCGGATTTCAAAAGCCGACCATCCGTATGAACTATAGCAACAAAGCTTAGAATTGATTAATTCAAAATGGTCGAACCAGTTGCATATATATACAGATGGATCTAAGTTTCCCGAGAAGGGCCAATGCTCGGCTGCTTTCTATATCCCACACTTTTCTGTACACCAATGTAAAAGATTAGCGAATTTTACCTCATCGTATAGAGCCGAGTTGGCTGCCATTGTTCTTGCCCTTCAATGGATCGAAGAAACAAACATCTATACAGGTGCAGTCATTTTTAGCGACTGCTTAAGTGCCCTCACAGCCTTGAAACATTTTAGTGACGAATCTTTTGTCACAGAAATATTTATAATAACGACCCGATTGAAATATAGAGGGATCGAAATCGCTTTGGAATGGATTCCAGGCCACTGTGGGATAGTGGGAAATGAAAAGGCAGACTTCTACGCAAAAAAAGCTCTAACTCAGGAAATTGAAATGCATAATAAATTGACGTTATTTGAAAAGACAAGTTTAATTTTGTACAGTTCAAAGTTACTTTGGCAAGAAAGGTGGAATGATACCCAATCGGCATTAAAAATCCTTCAGCCAAATGTTATCTCACAATATACTTGTAAATTGGGAAGAAAAACTGAAACTATTCTTAGGCGACTACGCCTGGGAGTGTCTGGACTCAACCAAGACCTCCTACGTTTGGGCATCCACTCCACAGGTTTCTGTGACAGCTGTCCAACATTAGAAACGGTCAGACATTTTCTGATAGAATGTCCAAAGTATATAATAGAGAGGGCCATGTTAATGTCAGAAGTTAATATTTCCAAGGAAGAGGACATTATGATATGTTTACGAGAAATTGACTCTCGTCTATATTTTTCTCAAAATGATAGTGAAACTAATCGTACATTTCGCGGCCCATGGAATAGCAACAAACTGACTTGTGATGGCGCTTTACAGCAATTAAAAAGATATGACGGGTTTGGAGCAGTGACAACTCGCTTGTCGCAGAAGTTGTCGCTCATCTTGGCAAAGACGGCTTTGTGAAACACTTAGCTGACAAGTTGCGCGACAGTGGCGAGATGTCGTCGATCTTGTAGTTATGACGGTTTCGAGAAACGGCCCCCTGTCTCTATCGCCTTTTCTCTTTTGGCAGTTCTCTCTCTTTCTTCAGCTCTCATAATTCATTCCCCTCTATTTTTGTTATCCATTCATAACTCTCATTTCTTGGGCCCATTTTTTCTTAATTTGTCTCTCTCACTCTCTGAAAACAAAGTGCCTTTTTTTTTTTTTTATGGCGTGTGATCATGATGCTGATCGTACATTTTACATTACACAAAAATATACATATGGGACTGAAGACAGGAAACGTACAGTTCCTTGTCCAAGTTGAGCAATTTTAAAGCTTGTTAAGAACAGAAAACACTGCTAAAATATTTTTCCTGTTCTCACCTGCTGGAAAAGCCATGTTTTTTTACCACTCGATGTGTTCTAACGGGATAAATCGCTCTTACAAAAGTCAAAGCCGAGCCATACACGTCGACAAAATGACATGTATTAAAATAGACAAATGAAAAAAGAAAAAAGACCCCCCCCCCCCCCAAAAAAAATGTACATACAAAGAATGTAAAGGTTTTATATCGACCTCACTACCACACATTAAACAAATTTAAGTAAATTAATTTGTGTATTCTTCTTCTAGTTTTAGACCTACTATTGCTGAATAGCATAAAGGTAAATAATTAATTGAAATTAATTGAACTGACTGAACAGCTACTGAACGTAGTATAGTTTCATCCGGAGTTTTATTCCACCTGGGTTTGTTCAACGAGATCGTCATAGATCTATAGACCAATTGTCCATTTTTTCTCTAACTCAATTGGAGGTATAAATTCAACAAATATTTATATGTAGTGTTTATTCTCGGAGCCTCGATTTTTAATAAATATAACGAAATGCATACAAATCATATAGATATATATTGAACAAAATATATAACTATATGAGACAAATACATTATTTCTGTTTTATACAAACTGGTAAGCCCTTAGTTTAATTAAGCGAAACAGATATAAATTATAGAGTGAGATAACGTAGTAAAATATGGTTGGGACTAATTTATTTTATGAATGCTTAATTTATTTGTCTTTTGAAGTAATATACTATACATTTTGAAACTTACCTTTAAAACAAGTCAAAGAATCGGCGACTTCTCATAGCTTGATTTGGCAATGTGAAGCAAGCTAGATTCGCATGCGAGGGAAATTCAATATTGAATGTAGCATTAGCTAGCTAGCAATTTCATGAAACGTAAACACACCAGCGCTTAATGCATTGTGATGTCACGAAACTCGAAAGTTTTCCTGGTGACTGTGCAATGATTGGATACAAGTTTGCGCGCAGCGCTGGCGTTATTGTGACGTCACATCTTTTAAACGCTCGCATTGCCCAATAATAAGAGACCGGAGGATGGCTACTGGATGGTTAGAGGACGGGGATTGGATGAAAGTTTGTGTGAAGCGCTTGTGCCATTGTTACGTCATATGTTTAGATTTTTTTTTTCGGGGGCAGGCAGCGACATTTTAAAACCTAACCTAGCCATCCTGCGCTGCATATTAATATTTGAATATATGAATATTTGCGTCGGTACGGACGGTGTAGTGGAGATCAAAATTAAATGAGCCAAATGAATAGCGCATGACATATGGTTCCTATTGAGCCAATCAAATGCAGCGATATAATGGCTAGGTTAGGTTAAAAAAGACGCGGGCGGGCAGCACTTATATATCCGTGTTACGTCACATGTTTTAAAAACGCTGGTACGGGATGCACTTTTGCAGATACAGGAGGGGGAGGGGGGGGGGGGGCGTTTTGGTATTGTCGAGATTTCGAAGGGTAACAATTTCGATCTTCTCTCATTAACTCGATTTAATATCCCATTCGGATAAAGTAGAATGAAAAGATATAATCCCTTTGCTGACCTATTGGATCTTTTGTATAGCGCCATCTTATGGGGTCTTCATGACACGATTGGGCCAATAGTTTGCATGGCCTTCTCACATTAACTAGGGAGCAAACCCCCGATTTTGGAGGGTTTTGAGACAACATACCAGTAAAAAGATTGTACGGTATCAACGTGTTCAGCGCACCTCCCTGCACAATTTATAGGTGCATGGACTATATTTTACATGCGTGATGCACATTAAAGTTACGTGCCCGACCAGGCATTATTTTGTTTACTATTCAATAGTTTCACTTTTTACTCGAGGAGGGACAAAAATTACATCAGCTAAGTATTGTACTTTTGTAAATTAGTATCTTACTATTTATCGTCTAAAATCTAAAAGGTCTGACGAAACTTTTTGAGTGGTCACCAAAACTATATTGCCTTTCATTGAATTCAGTTATTCTACTAAAACGGCATTTAGCAGTTTATCTTTAAACTACTTTCAAATAATCAATTACTCTCCCGGTAAGCGATGGAATAGTTAAAGGGCATTAAACAATTTTACCGAATCTAATTAAACGTCAGCTCCACACCGATCCGGACACCAATACCTAGCATATTTCTTTTGTTGATCGTTTTTATAATTATGAACCGGCTTCTATCATATCGATACATTATTATTACATTATCATTATTACGTTATGTAAACGTGATTTTTCTGTCCTGATCTTTTATTCTGTCCTTTTATGGCGCGAAATAAGAGAATCTTCTGATCAAAGGTATGAGCAGGCTTGGCGACTCCTCTCTCAATTCTCACCAGAAGTATGTACTACATAAGCAGGTAACATTAAGCGCCTAATACATTTTGTGTATTATTATTTTGAGAGAGGGAAAGGGAGAGCGAGGAGCGAGTGAGGTAGTATTTGGGGACAGCTGATCACACCAGCAGTCACTATACAGTGCGTCCCAGAAAAAATGAAACTGAGAATTATCGATGTTTTATCATAACTTAATGACAATTATAATTAATAAATGACACATGTTTGTAGAGCTTAGATCCTCCTCTTCCATTTGATACAGCTCGTATGACGCATATTTCATGCATGAGTGATTAAGACAATTTGAAGAGAGGGTACCAAAAAGTCATTTGGCGGGCGGTATCTGAATTTCAGAGAGAAAATCACATTTCTAGAAAGTTCATTTTCTGCCCTTTCGTATGACACCTCAAACAGGAAAAATGAGCCAGGGATAACAAAGTGCTGTTTGTAAAGTCATGCTTTACTTTCTTTACTTCTTTTCATTCTTACATACATAATCCATTCAATTTAAATAATTCACACATACTTATAACTATAATAATTTTAATCATGTAATACAATATCATATTTGGGAATGATTTCATCCTGAGTAAATTTTTAAAGGCGTCTGTGACAGTGAACGTACATGCTTTCTTCATAATCTCTTTACATGGCTTGTCAATCATATATTTTGCAAATTTTAATTTATGATTAAAATAATAAAGCACATTGATAAGTTAATAATAAATACAAAATATAGAATTATCTACATATTCGTTTTTGTCATGATTTGTCATAATATTGTGCAAATGTAAACAAAATAATGCTGAATGCCAGTGATGTACAAAAAGCCACGCTGTTTACCGAGACCCGTAAGCGTATTAACCAATATACTCTTACAAAGAATAAACACACTTTTCGCTATCAACAGAAAATGTGGATAACGATATACAGTAAAGAAACTCATAGAATATGAAGGTAACTTCAGAATGTCTGATGAGACTATAGATGCATTATACATATACTAAAAATGTGAACCTTGAATACTCGATATAAACTATCACTAATATTTTGCAATATATTGCATATAATATATATACATTTCATGAGGCGAAAAAGTGAGAAAATGCAAAGCTTAGTCTACGGGAATGGTCTTCGAATATGTTCATTATAGTTATCCCTGAAACATTTTCTTTATCAAAAATATTGTTAAGTAAAAACAAGATACAAAATTGCAGCAATATGCACATAACCCTGCTTGGAATTAATACATAGTATCGCCATATTTTCTGCATATTTTAGGTTAAGAATTGCATAGTCATTTTAAAGAATGCTGATCTTTAAAAATCATAATTGCAATCCCATTAGTTGTTCTTAACACAAAAGTGACTATGCCAAAAGTTATTTTTAAGTGGATTTAGAAATAACTGTGGTCCATTTCAAACAACTTATCAAATAAAATCACACAAATCAATATCATTAAATTAAACACTCCCCTTTAAAAAAATCTTTGAAAACAAAATCTATTCTTAATCTTATACCTCGGATTTAGCCAAACTTCATGATACGACTCTCAAGCTTTCATACAATTTCTTCATTGTGATTGCTATCAAAGAGCCTTCCCCGGGCCCAGGATAAACACAGGGCCCAACACTAACAGGTGCCCGGGAGCGTCTTTTTTTTCCTCCTAACCTAGCCATCCTACCGCTGCATTTGATTGGCTCAATAAGAACGTATACGTCATGCGCTAGTCATAAATATTCATGATACGCACGCACAAAGAATCTGATGCGTTTATTTATCAAATAATGAGATTTCATACAAAAATTACAAGTGCAAAGCTATGTTTACTTAAAATAAATGACATTGCGAGAAAATCGGGAAACTTACCGTAAACCAATGACTACCGGGTCGTAACTTATCCATAATCATTGCGACATACTGGTTAGTCCAGAATCTGGCCGATTTATTTTGTGATCTCCACCACACCGTACCAGCGCAAATCAAATATTAATATGCAGCGCTAGGATGGCTAGGTTTGGTTTAAAAAAGACGCTCACGGGGCCCAGGATAAACACAGGGCCCAACACTAACTGGTGCCCGGGACAAAAGGGCTCCAAATATCTAAGTACAGACATCCAAATGTCAAGATTCATACATAGGGCTCATGTATACATGCAGACTTTAAGAATCTCATCCGGCCCCCTTCAATAAATTTGTTAGTTTGGAGCCCTGGTAACATAACAACATGGTTTAACAAATCTTCTTTCTCTTATAATAAACTCATCGCCTGGGGCTGTTTCACAAAGACCAAGATCGACTTTAAGTTGGACTTAATTATGGCAGGCTATTCACGCCACTGTTTGCTCTCACCATTAACTGGCATTGGTCTCTCAGGAGACGTACAAATTATGGTCACAAATCTACAGGATTTATATTTTTTATAGTTCCTTATTGAATGAAGAAATATTATCTAAAGATCATAATTGAGAGACCAATGGCGATAGCAGTCAGTGGCATGAATGGCCTGCCATAGTTAAGTCCAACTTAATGTCGACCATAGTCTTTGTGAAACACCCCCTGGTTTGGTAAATATAGCACAAGTAAAACAATAAGCACCAATATCTTAAGAGTGAAGGAACCTGATGACCTTTGACCTTTACATGTTGTGATTCATCTCGTAACCTTTCCTGGGAGGATGGCGGATGAATGGGATTAGACCTGCAGTATACTGAAAAACAACACCAAAAGCATTAATAGGACTGTACTATATTTTATAATATCAGTTTCATGGACATGTAACTCCTTGTCTAGATTTCCTCAGATTCTTCTGCATTTGACATACAACAAAACGATTAAATACCCCCCCCCCCCGAAAAAAATATGCAGAAAAAGAAGAAAAACAGACATAAACTATAAAAAGTATGAGTGTTTACTTGGTCTCGAATAACTCTGTTTCCTTTTCATTGTGTAATTTTATTTCCAAAGGAAGTAGCATTTAATGGCTATTAATCTTGCGAGAAAAAAACATACCTCCAGTTTGGCTTCTCGACGCAGGTAGCTTGATCTGAAGTGGCACCTACAAGGTAAATATTGAAATGAATTTAGCAAGTATATATATTACAGATATCGTTTCATAGAGTTGCTGAATCAGAAATCAATCTTTTGTATATTATAACTTAATCTTAACATAATCTAAACCCCTCATGAACAGTTAAGCAGCTCAAGTTTGATTAATTATATCTCGCTTGTTATGGCATAATCATTGCTATGTTTAGCGTCATTAGAAAGTGTGTATATTCCTCTTAGAATAATACCCCAACCCTGTTATGATTTTTCAGTCATGGAATGTGCATTGCATCAAAATAAGGTGCAAGGTTAAAAGTGAAAAGTTGCAAAATGCACTACTCTTGTTCGACTGAGTATTCCTCTTTCTATGAAGAGTGTAGTGCACTGCATAACAATACAATTACATTTTGCAACTTTTCACTTTTGACCAATTTTGTTACGATTTTTCAGTCATGGAATGTGCATTACATCAATAGATGTAATGCACACCCCATGACTGAAAAATCTTACCAGTTGGGTATCATTTTAAGAGGAATAAACAGTTTCTCTGATGTTTCTGCATTTCTAAAGAATAAAGTAACTTATTTAGTGATGACCGTTTTCCTTTAAATATACACTTATTGCTTGACCATGTTGACAAAACGCAGTACTTTGAACGATTCAATATTTATGCCTTACAATACATACAATGAATAGAAGAAACTTACATTAAAATTACAAAACAGTGAGTACTTGTTCCCGCCATAATATGCCACCATCCATGTAGCTGTGTTGCTGCACTTAGAGGGAAGGGCATGGACTTGCGAACGGATCTATTAAACAAAGCGAAAATAAAAGTAGAAGTATGAAAGCATTCAGGGAAAGGAACTGTATCTAATGACGAATTATTAAAACAACGATTTAATAAGAATTAAATCACGATAAAAAGAATTTATAATACCCGGCTTAACATACCAGTAGTAAAATATCCGAACTGAATTTGAGTTATTAAAATGCAAGTGAAAAATAGAAATTAATGACATTTTTGTACATGATGAACAGGACAATTATTGTCCGTGTCTAAGTCACGATCCCTTGACCAAACTGCCAATTTGATATTCGCTTAAAGGGATAGTTGAGTTCTGCTGCAGAGGGCGCTACAGAAAATATTTTGTTGTGAGGTAATGAAAAACTGAGTGTCAAATGTGAAAGAACATAATATTTAAATGACAAAATCATATTTGTTTGATCAAAATCGGTTCAGAGACGGCTGAAATATAACGATTTCTAATACCACCACAAAAAATATTAGATATTTTGAAAAAATTGAAAAAACCGTTGAAAAAAACGTAATTAACGCCTTTTACGTCGTATTTCAGCCTATGCCGATGTTGTTTTTTTGTTGGCATTTTCGTGTTGCTTATATTACGCACAACCAGCCGGCCCATGTATTGTTATTTTTAATTAAATAATCAATTAACGGTCACCGTGATTTTTGTTTAAAAGTGGAGCTGTCCTGCGTGCACGTAGGAAGCTGAAGGGCACAGGCATGGCCATCGATGAAGCGCTCACGTCCACAAACCAGGACCTCCTGTGGGCAGCAAAAAAGCACCACAGAGTAAACGAGGCGTGGTCCTTCGACGGACGGATAATCGTCCTACTCCCAGCCACGAACGGAAAGACAGTAAAACGAACTATCCACAGCAAACGTGATTTGGACAAGTTATAGCAGTACTGAGTGATCACATGTATCATGCTGATACATTCCACTCCTGAACATTTCTACTTTGACGTTGAACTTTGATTTTGTTGTATTTGTTGTTCTGTTGTTTGGTTTTTCCTTTGTCATTTATTTTAGTTCTAGTTAGTTTTGCATGCCCGTTAAATACTGTGATACATCTGACTCCAATGTATACAGTTGTATTGCCAACGAATTAAACTCAAATATAGATGATTTAAATTTTGTAAATTGTCTCCCCTTTCAAGAAGTTAATAATGAAGATTTTGAACGATTATTCTCACCTGTAAATCAATATGATGTCTCTCTAAATGGCTTTAATTTTGAAGATGAAAGTTTGAATGAAAATGAAGAAGACACACATTCAAATCCTCCTGTAAAGTATTATTTATCATCTGAATTTAATGAAATTATAGATAATTCAGTTAATCAAAACTTTAGCATAATTCATTTTAATGCCCGAAGTATGTTTCGTAATTTTGAAGAAATACATGCCTATCTTTCTAATCTTCAATATCAATTCTCAGTCATAGGAATATCAGAGACATGGATTAATTCCAATTCACATGTTCCTTTTGTAATAGAAGGTTATACATTTGTGCATGTTGACCGTCCGTCCGGACGTGGTGGTGGAGTTGGTCTATTTATTCGAAAGGACTTGAATTATAAACTTGTCCAGTTCTCTGAACAATGCGAAGGTGTTGATTGTTTATGTATAGAAATAGATTGCAAAACATCTAAAAATATTGTTGTAGCGATTATTTATCGTCAACCTAAATCAAACGTTATTCAGTTTTCTTCTTTCTTTGATAACTTAATGAATTATAATGAAATAAAAAATAAACGTGCATATTTAATGGGCGACTTGAATATTGATTTGATGAAGAAATACACAAACTCGCAAATATTCGATTTTATCAATACAGTCGCATCATCTGGTTTTTATCCTATAATAAATAGACCAACCCGTGTTAATTCAAGGTCAGCAACAAATATTGATAATATTTATACGAACGTCTTTTGTAGCTCCATTATTTCCGGTATTTTTGTAACAGACATAACAGACCACTTTCCTATTTTCTATATTTCACACTTTTTAGACAGGGTAAATAACAGTAAATCAAAGTCATTCTCATTTAGAAAAGTCACTATTGAAAATTGTAATGGGCTGAGTGTTGATCTTGCAAATGCTGATTGGTCTGAAGTATACCAGGAGAATGATACTGAAAGGGCCTATGATGTATTTTATGAAAAGTTTATTGGCTATTATAATGAACATTTTCCTGTACAAACTAAACATATTAAAAAACGCAAACGAAATAGAAAACCGTGGGTATCTCTTGATATGTTAAAACTTATTAAAACGAAAAATAAATTGTATAAGAATTACTTGAAAAGATCGATTCAAGCAAACTATGATAAATACAAAAAGCTCCGTAATATGGTCACAACTCGTTTACGCAGAGCAAAAAGGGATTATTATTTTAAAAAGTTTGACTCTGTAAAAAATAACTCTAAAAAAACATGGACACTTATTAATGAAATTTTAGGAAAACAAAAGAGTGCTGTGGAAGAAGGAAAATCTTTTTGCCACAATGGTTCTTACATTAGTAATCCGGATGACATTGCGGAAAACTTTAATGAATATTTTGTGAACATTGGATCAAATATTGCTAATTGTATTGCGGAGGATGAAAATGCAATTGATACATTTAATGTTTATATGGGCCAACCATCGCCACATATATTATTTTTTAAACCAGTTACAAAAGAAGAAATAATAGATATTGTAAAGTCAAATCTTAAATCTGGTAAAAGTTGTGGTTTTGATGAAATTGATTCAATAGTTGTGAAACATATACTACCTTTTATTGTTGAACCACTACTTTATATTTGTAATTCATCATTACGCACTGGTTGTGTTCCTTCTAAGATGAAGATATCTAAGGTTGTGCCAATTTTTAAAAAGGATGACCCGAGTCTTTTTACAAATTATCGACCAATTTCAATTTTACCTTGTTTTCCTAAAATTTTGGAAAAGTTAGTTTTTAATAGATTATATGACTATTTATTGCAGCATAACTTTTTATATGATAGTCAGTATGGCTTCCGACAAAATTACTCAACAGACATGGCAGTCATTGAAATTCATGATAGAATAGTTAAAGAACTTAATGAAGGTAAAAGTGTTATTGGCGTATTTATGGACCTATCCAAGGCCTTTGACTCCCTTTCACACGATATTTTATTACAAAAAATGCAGCATTATGGCATTAAAGGTCTTTCCTTAAAATGGTTTCAATCTTATTTATTACATCGACAACAATTTACAGTTTATAACTCACATAATTCGTCTTTCGGTAATATAAACACAGGTGTCCCTCAAGGGTCAATTCTTGGACCATTACTATTTTTAATTTATATTAATGATATTGTGAATTCTTGCCATGAATGTGACTGTATTTTGTATGCGGATGACACCTCACTCCTTGCCTCTCATAATGATATTGAAGCTTTAGTTGAATCTTTGAATACAAGTCTTGCCCACATATCAGCATGGTTTAAATGTAATAAGCTCTCTTTAAATACTAGTAAAACCCAATGTGTTCTGTTTAAAAAGGGTGGTGTGCAATTTAATGTCGATGATATATTGTTGAAAATAGATGCAGTTCCTTTGAAATTCTATGATTCTGTTAAGTTTTTAGGTGTAGTATTAAATAGTAGTTTGTCTTGGAAGGATCACATTGATTTAGTACGCTTGAAGATTTCACGATTCATAGGGATTTTAAGTCGATTGAAGTATGAATTGCCTAGTAACATATTATTTCTTCTTTATAATGCTTATGTTTTGTCACACTTGTCGTATTGTAACTCAATATGGGGTAACACATATTCGAGCCATTTACATAAACTAATAATGTTACAAAAGAAAGCCATACGAGTATGTACGAAGTCCGAGTATACTGCTTCTACTTCCACATTATTTAAATTATTATATACTCTCAAATTACAAGATATAAATAAGATCCAAATTGCTTCGTTCATGCAACGTTTTCACTCTCAAACACTCTCCCCATATTTAATGAATATGTTTGTAAAAAATAGAAATATCCATAATTATAATACAAGATCTTGCAATCATTTTCACCGTTGGACGTATTTAAATAATAAATCAAAATACTCATTACGCCACACAGGCCCAATCCTTTGGAATAGTCTAAATTTAAGTAACTTTAATATTCAATTTAATAACTCATTTAAAAGGCAATATAAAAAATATTTGATTGGAAATTATTGATTTTTTTGTTGTTGTTGTTTTTGTTGATCTTTTATTTTGTGTTTTGGTATATGATGATACAGTATTGTTGGTACTTGTTATTTCTTTGCAATATATATTCATACATTATTTAAATTGTAGGGTCGTACACTCTTACAAGCCTACCCTTGGCTTTTTACGTACGCCTCCTTTTCCATTCATTTTTACAATATTATTATGAAACTTATGTATTTATTTTTTGTACCATTCTTACTAAATGTTGTATATAATGCTATTGTGTTTTATATTTGATGTTGTTGTATTTTTATGAATTGGAATAAAGATTGAAATGAAAAATTGGTATGTTCGTATTGGCTAAATTTCACACATTTTGGGGTCTAAAATTACCTTCAACGCAATTTTAGGTTCTAAAAGGGCACTAGAAATGTCATAGATAAGAATAAGAGCAATAACTATACACTTTAAAGGCATTTGCGGTCTGAAAACAAGACTCAACTATCCCTTTAAATTTCGTAATTTTATATTTCAAACACTCATGACTCTCTTATTATTGGTCCAATTTATTTCAAACTTTCGCCACTCTTTTTCTCTTTTATACAAATGAGTTTATATTGAAAAGGAGGGATTGTAAAAAGGAAAGCTATAACGTTACCTGATGCTTGGGCATACGTTGTTGTCGATGTTCCAGAGAATGAAAGCAAATACATACAATCCTAAGCAGTAAACATAGAGGAACTTATTCTTATGCCTTCCATGGTATCTGAAAAGTAAAAACAAAATATTAAATGTGAAAAATGATCAACTCAAAAGACATAAAGATATAATGTAATCTTTAAAGGCTTTTTTTAGTGAGGATAGATCTGAGCGAGGTTTGCCGTGACATCACATATTCCTTCAACAGGATTAGTTGGCCTCGAGTAGAACATGAGAAGGCCCTTTTCAACAACGTATGCCTTTTTTTAAATCTCAGAAAACATATAAGATTGGCGATAACTTGCTTCGAGAGAAAATGAGGGATAGAGTGGATTCTATCTCACTTTATATAAAATCTTGTTTCTGTTAAATAGCTTTATTGAGTAGAATTTGAATGAGAGTTTCCCTAATCAATTGCAGGGCATTGTTTCATGAAACCGTCTAATTATAAGTTTTTCGGCAACCCATTGACCAGCTCCTTCTTACAAAGAGTTGCGATTGGTCCAAATCAATCGCAAGTCCTCTAATCAGTCGCAAGTTTGCAATCTCCTATCTCTTATGTACATAGTTGCGATTGATATCAATCGCAAATAAGTTGCGATTGATGTCAACTCTTTGTAATACAGGGCCCAGGGGTGTTCAAATTAATATACACCTTTCAATGGGTTGTCGGCAAACTTGTACGGTTTTGCGAGACGCTGCCCTGGTATCTATATAATTCTTTCAGATCTACAAATTATAAACATGATAATGAAGCTCTAGCTTTTGTATAACACCATGGAGATGGATTACTACATTATGTTTGTACAGATTATATGTAGATTGAACACAAATGAGAGAGGCAGGAACTTAAAATCTGAAATGTGAATCGAAAGTATCATATGATAGGCTATTAAGCCCCTTTCACACCGGATCTGCATAGAGTTGCGTAGTGTGGCGTACCAACTACGCTGAAATTACGCTGCGTGTGATAATTTTGTTTCTTCTTCGGCGTAGTTCCTGCGTAGGTTATGCGTAGGCTGGTGTATGGCTACTTATATGCAAAGGCACTGTGTACCTATACGACGTATGCACTTGGCGTACCTACGCGTACGATTGTGTATAACAGGCGTAGGGTTGCGTACGTTTACGTAGGCCTGGCGTAAAGGGTACGTAGGATCTAGGACGCCTTCATACGCTTTTACTGCTTCGTCGGACTGGCGTAGGCATAGCGTACAGTAGCGTAGTATTGCGTATTGTTGCGTAGACTTGCATTAAGAAATGCGTACTTTCTGTGTCTAGTGTCTACGCCAAAAGTACGCGAAAAAATTAAACAAGTGTAATATTTTGCGTCCATCTCGCGTACCCATTTGCGTCCCACAGCGTATAGTTACGTAGGCCATCGTAGGGTAGCGTCGGCACGCACATTACGCAACTCTACGTTTGACCCGGTGTGCATTCAAAGCATCTATTAGGAGAAATAGATGGATTGTATGGAATGTGGAAAGAAGTGAGAGAGAAAAAACAAGGAAAGATTTATATATATATATATATATATATATTGTGCGAGGACCAATGGATAGATATACATAAAGAGAGAGAGAGAGAGAGAGACAGATAGAGAGAGAAAGAGGGAGAAAGGAAGTGATGAATATCACTTTTTGTAAAGCGAATAACAAATAGGCAAAATTGCATGTTTCTATGCCCTTTACAGAACAGAATACAGAAGGAGTAGAACTGGTAGACTCAGTTCATAATGATGAAATCTTACAAAGTGCTAAATAGATATGTTTTCAAGTTACTTCTGAAGTTTTCATATGTTTCTCTATTTTCAAAATATTCTGGCAAGTTATTCAGTGAATCAGAAAGAAATCCATCTATCCGAGCCACTTTCAAAAACACAAATACATGGAGCATTAGCCTCAAACACTGAAATAGATGAGAAAAAAAAGAAAAAGATGAAGAAGAAGAAGAAGAAGAAGAAGAAGGAGAAAAAGAAGAAAACCAAAAGAATGCAAAGCCATAGATAAATACATAAATGTGAAACACTCTGCACTCATCAAATATACCAGTATTATGATTTCTTAATAATTTGCTCTGAGAAACATGAACAGTAATGGTACCTGATGCAGATCATGATTTTAATAAATAAATGTAGATGGTCACTGAGAAGAGACTAACACAAAATAATCATCCATAAAGGTCGAATCTATCTGGAAGTCTAAGTGACAAAATACTCGAAACTAGACCAACAATATATACACCTTCAGTTTCACTTTTACCTTTTGTTATCATACATACAGCATGCATGCATGGATATGATCAGGCTATATATAACTATGATATGTCTGTTCATTCTTTTTCAAGTGGTAATTAATGTAGGGTTAAGTACGAAAGGGTCACGTCAAAGTTTCAACCCTACGTAGATTAGATAGCTTGTATCTACGGAAGTAATTGAAAAAATGATAAAGTGATTACAAGTGTGATCGTTACGAGCCTCAAATAACACTGATCAGGTGCAAACTCCATAATGATAGACGAATGATAGTGGCCAAGTTGGTATGCAGCTCATGTGTCTACGCATGATAGATGGGGATAAAGCAAGGCTTTTAGTGGATGGAAATTCCAAATTGGCTGGAAATTATCGTAATGTACAACAATTAAACTGATGTGGCTAATACTACAAGACTGTAAAAAAAAAAAAAAAACGAAACAAAGATTCCAGGATCCATTTTGATTCACAACCTTCATTATCAAAACTATTTGTTTCAATTTGTCTTTGACAAAATTGTTTAAATGATCTTATCTATTTCCTGTTTATTCCCGATACTATTTCTTCCAAACTGGTAGTCAATGGATTTTAAGGTGTGGAGTGGACTTTACTTCCCTTATATATACACATCTGATTATATCTTTATCATAATGTTGACCGAGTTAATAACGCAATTAACTATGCCGGTTCGTAATAAGGACATCTACTTGACCTAATCAAGATGGTGAATGAACTACAGTGGCACACGTTTTGATATACATATTTTTAAACTTAATGTTTACGGTTAACAAATTTATTATTCAAACCCTTACCAACATTTGCAATTTTTAAAGTACGTGAAATATTGATGTTATATTCATGTTTCTTGAGAATGTGACTTATTAATCTTACATCTAAACACTTAAATCTAAAAGGCCCTAATTCAACTTTAATATCCGACTTTCATTAAGAAGAACACTAGGTTTTGACTGAGGGATTCAAACCTTTCAGGACAAGTATTCCACTGTTTGTAGTTTGGCCCAGTAACTTATGATTCAGAGCCCTATAAAATATACCAGATATACGAAAAGAAAGGTCACGACTTCTGCAGATATTGTGTGCATTTTTTATGCATACACCAATAAACTAAAAACATTAAAAATCGCTGACATTCACAGTTTTCAAACTGCAATCTTTATGTATAAATGTTGGATAAATACTATACCTTTGGCATTTCGAAATACTTTTGTTTACAATAGTGATATACATTCTTATCCCACACGACACTCATCCGATTTCCACTTAACAAACCCCAAAATTATTATGGCCTATAAATCGATAAGACATCATGGTCCAGACATTTGGAATGCTTTACCTGACAATATTAAACACTCTGCAACTCTTTATTCATTCAAAGCATCGATGAAAAAATATTTAATATCTACATATTCAAAAACATCATAAGGTCTCAGAGGTTTTGATTGTTTATTTAAATTAATTTTAGATGACCAGTTCATTAACAATACGAATCGAACACTTACTTCACCTGCACACACCCACTTGCACACACTTGCACATTTTTCTTCTTTTTTCTTTCATTAATTTCTTTCCACTTTTTATTCAGATACTTTCTGAACAAAATCTTAATATGTGACTCTCTATTCCCC
Source organism: Strongylocentrotus droebachiensis (assembly GCA_035222895.1). NCBI lineage: Eukaryota > Metazoa > Echinodermata > Echinoidea > Camarodonta > Strongylocentrotidae > Strongylocentrotus > Strongylocentrotus droebachiensis. The sequence goes on from JAVYIG010007560.1 coordinate 67,991, forward strand.
TACGTTCTCCTAAAACAGCGCCATGTACCCCCCCCCTTCCCGGCTGCTATCGACTCAAGCTTCCTTGCTTATGATAGTTGGCCTCTGCATTTATCTTGATTATTTTTACTTACCTCCTTACTTTCAAGCTTTCAATTATGCTTTTTTTTTAAAATTTTTATTTTGTATGTATTAAGTTGTCACTCTTTATGTAAATCAATTATATTATATACTATTATTGTTATTTAAATGTTTTATATTTGATTTATCAATAAATGCAGAAACATCTGCTAAAAAAAAAAATATATATATACCAATAGATGCCAGGAATTTTAAAAAGGAAATTAACCCTTGAAGTCCTTAAACTTTTCTATAAAAAAAAGGCAATTTTTAAAACTTTTCTACAAAATCTTATACCAAAGTATGTTGTTTTCAGAGATACTGCATTTTAGTTGAACATCGTCTAGCATTAAAATAAAAATATTAATGTTGTCAATGTGAAGAACAATATGTGATCAATTTAGCTCTAAAAAAATCCTGTCATGAAAATGGTTAATAGCATAGAAGCCAGGCTAAGATGTGATATAAGATGACAGGTGAAAAAAGATGTTGACATTAACTATTCTTTACTTTCTCTCTCTTACCGTAACAAATATATTCCACGTCCTACGAGTAAGACTACTAAAAACCCATATCCAACCTAAAAAGGGAATGAAAGAATTACAAAAATTAACATCGATGCCAAAGTGAAGAAAAAAATATGTTTACTTAAGCCTTGATCTTGTTATCATGAATAGTTTCAATAATTTCTGTAAGATTTGTTGTATGATTGATTAATGGATTTCACTGTATTAGTATATATTTAAATAATGCCTCCGGCACCACCTTTAAAATATTCAAGTCTTGAGAAAAAATAATTACTGTTTACAGCGCACGTTCAATGAAAAAAAAGGTGTAGTATGTTACAGATATTATTCATTGTTGGTGAATGCCACACATTTGGTAAAAATGTTTCTCTTTAGGCATCTAGTAGGTATAATACCAAACAGATTATTAGTTTCCTGTAATTAGTATGACATATGTAACACTACAAGAGAACAACGATAATCATCTTGAAGGTTAAATCTTGTAACCTCAAATCGGGACAGAATACTTTCATCTTTCAGTAGGCAACACTATGGTCATACGATTCATATTAAAGGTCAATGTATGTTTTTCATGCTTCTAACAATGGAAATTGGCGATGTTTGCAAGGTATGGTTAAAAATAGACAAACATACATTTGTATACAAAATAAACGAATAAATGAACAATGTTGTAGATAAAAAGAATACAGACATGTCAAGCATGGACAAACAAAATTATGTGCAAAGAAAGTAGGATTTTCAGGCATCAGTGTATTGTTATCATTATTATTAGGCTGAGATTATACAAGTTGAATATTGAGCAATCCACGACATGACAATCCCGTGTGGTCTAGTGGTTAGGATTCGTGGTTTTCACCCACGCGGCCCGGGTTCGATTCCCGGCACGGGAGACCTAAATTATTTTGGGTCAGAAGATTTTGACAATACATGTATCTGTAAACAATATAATATTGTACAACTCCATAAACATTTAAAATTGCCATCCATAAGACAAATCCAGTATAGCTCTTCTCAAAGATGACAAAGTAAATATGCCTTTAAAATACAATTTTACAATTTTACATTGTGAACAAATGGGAAGTGGGCGGGGTACCAAAATACCGTCACGTGCAAACAAAATAATCCCTACACTTAGTCTCTACATCAAAATACAAATTTATGATGTCCGAGGAAGTGTCGTCAGTATATACCCCCCTCCAAGGCTTTCATAGTGGAAAAATTACGAACCAAACAACAATAATAAAAAAATCATCGATACGTTGTAATTTTTTGAATATTTATCATGAATAGTATGTATGTGTTGATTTGCCATAGAATATTGCCATAATATTTGCATAATAATAATTTTAAAAAAAATAAATAATAATAATAGTATAATGGTGGCTTCTTATATAGCGAACATGTCCGTCACGTTGTGACGCTCCTGGCGCTGCCCCGATTATTACCCTGTCTTTAGCAAGGCAGCCACTGCGGCGCTCTAGCATTTCAAGGAATTAATTCCTGCCAGGTACCCATTTACATCACCTGGGTTGAGTGTGGCAAATGTAGATCAATGTCTTGCCAAAGGACTACTATGTGGTTTACCTGATGAATGAGAGGGTCGATGACTGTGAGGTAGATATAGGTTAACACAGAGCAGTAGACGATGAGAGCTAGAAGTAACTTCAGGTTCAAGTTCCCGGGTTTGGCACAGCTCTCGTAACTGGAGAAGAAACAAAAAACAGATTTCAAAATAAATGACGTAACTCATCATAACCAGACGCAAATATCAAATCAAATTATATCATGAATTCATATGCCGTTTTATTTCACCATCAAACCGGGACATGAGAGCATGATATGGTTTTTGTTTTTTGCAGTTCTTGAAATATCTCATCTTTCCCTTAATAAACATGTGTAATAAAACTATATTCAGCACATAATGTATATATAATCTACCTTTAAAATAGACACAAAATAGATGGTAAGAAAAGTTATTCAAGAGAAAACACGACCTAAAGTTGAAGTGTAATCGAGCGGGTTCTAAAAGTGCTGCATGCTTGTTGCACATTAATTTTGAAGAATTTGTAAATCCCTATATTTCTCTGTCATTATTATCATCACCACATTCATTGTCATCCGACATTAGTGATAATGATGATGGAGACCGTTATCATCATCACTAAAGTCATTGTTATCCTCATCATCACCATCATCTCCATCATCATCATCATCATCATCACTATACAATCATTGTACTCTTCGAAAATGCAATATAAATCACCTGATATAAACCATTACGATGGACCCCCACACCATCGGTAGCTCATCAAGCAGCTTAAAGTATAGAAAAGAAAGCCGAAAGCCATTACTCGCAAAAACATAATGTTTCACTAAATATTATTATACTAGTCGGAAGAAATTGACACGTTTGATCATTATTATTCAGTGATAAAAATTGTATCAATCTGAACTTCGTACAATGTTGAAATTAAAGAAGTAAATCAATTTTATGCCAAATCTCAAATTTTTAAAATCAAATTGGTAACATTTTACATGCCATGTTTGTACACCGTTTATTTCTTCATAAAGTTATGTGTTATATGCAACCGCGGAATGATCTTGGATTGAGCGGAGGAGCCTCATTACGCCTGTCATCATCAGCTCGAGATTGCCAAATAGCCCGCTATTTCTGATTTGGGAAATAATCTCGAAGTTACAGATCGCGTCTTCATCATGCAGTTCGAGACTTGACCTCGGAACTTGAAACTCGAGCTCGAGAAATTGTTCGAGATATTTTGCTTTAATAGCGTTCGCGCATAATACGTGCGAGTCTTTGGGCTGGTGAAAACGCACCGGACGAATAGTGGGATATTTTGCAAACTAGCCCAAGATATCTTGGGATGATTATCTCGACCAAATAACCTGCTAATTGCATTGCCGGGCTGATGAAGACGCAAACTTACTGGATAATTTGCGAACCGGATATTTGGCATTCTCGAGCTGATTAGGGCAGACCTACAGAGTCAAAGAAGCGTAACCACCTAAAAGTGTGGGTTGCTCGAGCTACTGATAGCTATATTTTATTTATTTCTAGTTTTTCTATATGACATATATCAAAATGAGGTACAAATAGCATGTAAGCTTAATCTCGTTGCAAAGTTCACAACCAGTTCATCCATTAACAACAGATGATGTTTGAACACTGCTTTGTCTAATTACTGCAAACGAAACAGACAAAAGCAAACAAACTTTGAAAACTGACATAACTGGTCAAACTCACTTGTCAAACATTAACTTATTAAAAGAGTGTATACACTGTGAATAAAGTTTGTTCAAAATTGATCTTTCCTTTTCCTTAACAGTCATTTCAATAGTCATGTACATTAAGTCATTAACGTTAATATGTAGCCATAATCTAGGGTGGATTAATAGTCTCATAAAATAGTCTAGAGCTGCCGAAACTGAGTTACATGTAAACTAGCTTACATGAATGAATGAATGAATGAATGAATAAACATGTGTACTTTGAGGGTTTAGCAAATCGCTCGAGCAAATAACTCAGCAGTTCTACTGCTTTAAAGATTGTTCAACACGTACAGTGTGTGCAGAGTGAAAAGAGAAGAGTAAATATGAGGAAATTAAAAACAAAAAGACCTTGTTTCATTATAGAGAAAAGATTTAGGTACTGGCTGCAGTGATTAAAAACAAAAAATTACAAAATTACAAAATTGTTTAATTACAAAAAGAGCTGGGTATACAAAATATACCGGAGAGGTATGAGCGCTGTCTATGAAATACAAGTTGATATAATAGAGTACCGAAGTGCTAACGTCATATTCGCTCGTCCCAAACAACAGAGCCCTCGCATGAGGTTCACCACGAAATCATTCAAGCAACGGTCTGGAGCAGGGCAAATTCAATGTTTAGCGCTGGTGTCATCACCAGGCCATTGTTTAGCACAACATTATTTGGAACTAGCTACCTTGACAACTTGGCTAATATGACGTCAGACCGTGGCATTGTTTCATGAAACTGCCATAGGTACAAGTTCACTGACATCCCATTGAAACGCGTTTTAAATTCATTTCATAATTATGTTTCAATGGTTGTTGATGAACTTGTACTTATGATGGTTTTGTGAAAGTCTGCTCAGTCTGCCTACTTATGTATTTACCTGCATGCCATAAAGCAATGTCATATGAAAACACCACGATCCGATTCCAACAACTGAATGATAAATAAAATACACATAAAAGATTATAACTTCTCAGCTACAGTGTATGTTGAAATACTGGGCATTCAGAGAATTAAAATATTAAAAATTTTACTATTTCGCTTCCCTTTTCTTCAAATTGTTTGACTGGCTGAAATGATCCACAGGAAACAGGTATTATTGTTATAATAAAAATATATAAATATTAACATATATATTTAGAAAAGAATCATATGATAAATCCTGGACATATATCGTATAAATTTATAAAGCACACACGCACACATACAGTAATAATTCTTCAAAACCACTTTGGAAGTGCACTTTAAGTGTGATATGTGCCGCACCAACATTGAATATATTTTAAAACTGAAAGTACAGTTTCTAATATGTTCATAGCATTAATATACAACACATTCAATCTTAGCAAAATCGCTATAAACTTACCGAATAAACTAAGGTTAGCCAAGATAAATCGTGATTCTACATTTTCTCTCCACATGTATACACTTGAGATTATAGGCAGCACAATCATAAACAGGTTGGAAATTGTATTCCCTGTATGCATGAGAAGAAGTAAAGTAGAAATTCAGCAAGAAATATACTAATAAAAATAGAACAACATAATTAAAAAAAAAAAATGTATACAAAACAAACACAAACTCTAACCTCATCTCTCCAAAAAACAAATAAAAGCCAAACAAATAAACATTTGCAATGTTATGATAAATTATGAATGTAAGAGAAGTATAAGAAAATACAAATGTTTAAAATTTAGAGTCAAACATCATAATCTTAATCGTGGCATACAATTACAAAGATAGATACACATAAATACGTCTTAATTCATGATACAAACACTTGAATGTTTAGAATTTTAGATGGTCTACTCAAGCTGTCTGTGACTATAAACCTTAATGATCTCCTTGATTATGAAGTGTTATCAACCACAGCCACATGAGCCGAACTTGAGCTCCCCAAGTTGAACTTTAACTAAGTTTGAAGGACTATTTGAATAAGTAATCATGACGAACTTACAATATTCTGCAATGTAGTATGAAGACACATAATTCTCCTCACACCAATCGAGAGTAGATGTAGGAGGACCCCAATATCCTTTTAAATCTTCGGGGGACGGCGGAGCAGGAGCCATGATGTTAGTGTGATCAGGGATTATATAGCGCTGTTATGTTTCGCTTTGTCAAAAGACCATCACATACAGCACTACCGTTATATGTATATTAGCAGCTAACTAATTACAAATACAATCACACAAACTATCGCGACATATACCGTAGCAGCCGCCGCTTCCGTCTACCAACTATGGGCGGCCAAAAGGGCCAAAATTAACATTCACACAAACAAAGAAGCATACAAACAAAGGTCAGAGCAAAAAAGACAAAGTACCCAGAAGAAAGGACCAATTAACACAAAATCAAACAAAGGTCAGAGCAAAATAGACAAAGTACAGGCCAGAAGAAACAGATGGCGTTTTGGTTTATATACGGTAAGCAAATAGACATCAGACACGAAAAGGAGAAAGGATAAACTCAAACTTATTGTGATTGTCAGTTACTCGTTTATGTTTTGTTTTGTTTTGTTTTGTTTTTTGTTTTTTGTTTTTGCATGCCTGGTTACACACGATATTCGATGCTGCACATGATACATAGTCTACAGCTGTTCCCGCCTCGACCATATTGAATATTCAAGAGAATCTAGACTTTCCCCGACCCTGCGTAATGAATATTCATGAAAAAATAGGAAGGATGGAGGGAGGGTATTACTAGTAATAATAATAGGGGGTCCTTGGAGGGAGGCAAATGACCCCCCCCCCCAAAAAAAAACAAAAAAAAAAAAAAACTACTTGCTCCCTCTACAGGCGCGTACGCTAGCTAGCTGGCGGTCGTCAGCGTGGCTTGCGGCCGATAGCGTTGGCCCCAAAGCCATGTCCAATTTTTAAACTACATTCAAGAGTCCCTTATTGCCAGGTTAAACAAGTTTTTTACATTTTCAGTTCTACTTTCTTCCTTTTATTACTCTGTACACTCCGACCATGCTATCCTTTTCCAGTCTGTAAACAACTTTACAACATGAATTCAGCGTGGCGTGGCGTGGCCTGGCGTGGCGTGGCGGTCGTCAGCTAGCTGGCGGTCGTCAGCGTGGCCTGCGGCCGATAGCGTTAGCCCCAAAGCCATGTCCAATTTTTAAACTACATTCAAGAGTCCCTTATTGCCAGGTTAAACAAGTTTTTTACATTTTCAGTTCTACTTTCTTCCTTTTATTACTCTGTACACTCCGACCATGCTATCCTTTTCCAGTCTGTAAACAACTTTACAACATGAATTCAGCGTGGCCTGCGGCCGATAGCGTTAGCCCCAAAGCCATGTCCAATTTTTAAACTACATTCAAGAGTCCCTTATTGCCAGGTTAATCAAGTTTTTTACATTTTCAGTTTTACTTTCTTCCTTTTATTACTCTGTACACTCCGACCATGCTATCCTTTTCCAGTCTGTCTGTAAACAACTTTACAACATGAATTCAGCGTGGCCTGCGGCCGATAGCGTTAGCCCCAAAGCCATGTCCATTTTTTAAACTACATTCAAGAGTCCCTTATTGCCAGGTTAAACAAGTTTTTTACATTTTCAGTTCTACTTTCTTCCTTTTATTACTCTGTACACTACGACCATGCTATCCTTTTCCAGTCTGTAAACAACTTTACAACATGAATTCAATGATGGGCAGGGTTTTACTTCTCATATGAAAGCGCCCAAACTTCACGAGGTGAAACAAAGGGTCTTTCAAATTCAAGTCTATTCAAGCCCAATATGGGCTAACAACTGGCCTGCATACCCGAGCAGAATCATTAATGCTCAACAAAGACACACAGCCTTGGGTAAAGAGGTCCATTTTATTTTTTTAAATTTAGTTATATTTTTTTTCATTGACAGTATACTATTAAATATCAGGAATATTGGATGCTCTGTTTCAAATACAGTCCAGATTGCCGAGCAATGAATTATCTCCTGCTTCTTGTCCAAAAAACATATCTAACTGGTTTTTAAAACGGTATCATTTTACTTTCCATCTCCCAACATTATTTTGAACTGTCTTGAACTTAAGTTGTTTTCCTTCCTTGAAATGACACTACAGCCAGTCTATTCTGTTCATGTAGGCGTATTGAAAGAGCTTGTCCTCCATGCAGACAAGGATAAAGAGCCATATTAAGTACCTTTAGGGACAATACATCAAAATAATGCGGTCATTGTTGCAATGTCAGGAATGCTATTTCTACCTCTTTGGAAATCCTCGCAATAACAAAAGTATCCACTCAATGAAGGGAGTGCCCGTTTATTTCTTCAATTCATCAATTGATGCCATGTTAGAAAGAGCTGAGTAGTTTGTTACGTAAATATTCAAATATAGCCGATGCGAGCTATTGAAAAAAACTGAATCGAATAGCCTGCATCTTTAATATGAATAACAATGAGCAGTGCCTAAATACAGCTGCACTGCAATTCTAAGTTAGCCTCAACGAAATGTTACTTTCAATGGCATGTTAGTTTGAATGCACCTGTTTCAAAACATAACAATCATTAAATCAGCATCAGAAAGTGTTAACAACTAAAAGCGAACCAGGTAATCGCAGTGAGGCAAAGTGGTCTCGTGGATAAGCAACCGCTAAGTAAGTGGAAGGTATCGGGTTCGATCCCCAGCTAGTGTATTTTGTTTTAAAGCCCAAAAGGGCCTATGATGAGAGGGGAAAAAACTGTTAGGGAGCCCCTTTGGGGGCTCTTTTTTTTGGGGGGGGGGGTCTTTTTTTTTTTTTTTTTTTTTTCAAAAGCACAGTGTTAACAACTAAAAGTGAACCAGGTAATCGCAGTGAGGCACAGTGGTCTCGTGGATAAGCAACCGCCTAGTAAGTGGAAGGTATCGGGTTCGATCCCCAGCTAGTGTATTTTGTTTTAAAGCCCAAAAGGGCCTATGGTGAGGGGGGGGGGGGAGCAGCTGAGTATAGGAAAAAAACTGTTAGGGAGCCCCTTTGGGGGGGGGGGTTTGGGGTTTTTTTTTTTTTTTTTTTTTCAAAAGCACAGTGTTAACAACTAAAAGTGAACCAGGTAATCGCAGTGAGGCACAGTGGTCTCGTGGATAAGCAACCGCCTAGTAAGTGGAAGGTATCGGGTTCGATCCCCAGCTAGTGTATTTTGTTTTAAAGCCCAAAAGGGCCTATGGTGAGGGGGGGGGAGCAGCTGAGTATAGGAAAAAAACTGTTAGGGAGCCCCTTTGGGGGGGGGGGTTTGGGGTTTTTTTTTTTTTTTTTTTTCAGCTAGCTGGCGGTCGTCAGCTAGCTGGCGGTCGTCAGCGTGGCCTGCGGCCGATAGCGTTAGCCCCAAAGCCATGTCCAATTTTTAAACTACATTCAAGAGTCCCTTATTGCCAGGTTAAACAAGTTTTTTACATTTTCAGTTCTACTTTCTTCCTTTTATTACTCTGTACACTCCGACCATGCTATCCTTTTCCAGTCTGTAAACAACTTTACAACATGAATTCAGCGTGGCCTGCGGCCGATAGCGTTAGCCCCAAAGCCATGTCCAATTTTTAAACTACATTCAAGAGTCCCTTATTGCCAGGTTAATCAAGTTTTTTACATTTTCAGTTTTACTTTCTTCCTTTTATTACTCTGTACACTCCGACCATGCTATCCTTTTCCAGTCTGTCTGTAAACAACTTTACAACATGAATTCAGCGTGGCCTGCGGCCGATAGCGTTAGCCCCAAAGCCATGTCCATTTTTTAAACTACATTCAAGAGTCCCTTATTGCCAGGTTAAACAAGTTTTTTACATTTTCAGTTCTACTTTCTTCCTTTTATTACTCTGTACACTACGACCATGCTATCCTTTTCCAGTCTGTAAACAACTTTACAACATGAATTCAATGATGGGCAGGGTTTTACTTCTCATATGAAAGCGCCCAAACTTCACGAGGTGAAACAAAGGGTCTTTCAAATTCAAGTCTATTCAAGCCCAATATGGGCTAACAACTGGCCTGCATACCCGAGCAGAATCATTAATGCTCAACAAAGACACACAGCCTTGGGTAAAGAGGTCCATTTTATTTTTTTAAATTTAGTTATATTTTTTTTCATTGACAGTATACTATTAAATATCAGGAATATTGGATGCTCTGTTTCAAATACAGTCCAGATTGCCGAGCAATGAATTATCTCCTGCTTCTTGTCCAAAAAACATATCTAACTGGTTTTTAAAACGGTATCATTTTACTTTCCATCTCCCAACATTATTTTGAACTGTCTTGAACTTAAGTTGTTTTCCTTCCTTGAAATGACACTACAGCCAGTCTATTCTGTTCATGTAGGCGTATTGAAAGAGCTTGTCCTCCATGCAGACAAGGATAAAGAGCCATATTAAGTACCTTTAGGGACAATACATCAAAATAATGCGGTCATTGTTGCAATGTCAGGAATGCTATTTCTACCTCTTTGGAAATCCTCGCAATAACAAAAGTATCCACTCAATGAAGGGAGTGCCCGTTTATTTCTTCAATTCATCAATTGATGCCATGTTAGAAAGAGCTGAGTAGTTTGTTACGTAAATATTCAAATATAGCCGATGCGAGCTATTGAAAAAAACTGAATCGAATAGCCTGCATCTTTAATATGAATAACAATGAGCAGTGCCTAAATACAGCTGCACTGCAATTCTAAGTTAGCCTCAACGAAATGTTACTTTCAATGGCATGTTAGTTTGAATGCACCTGTTTCAAAACATAACAATCATTAAATCAGCATCAGAAAGTGTTAACAACTAAAAGCGAACCAGGTAATCGCAGTGAGGCAAAGTGGTCTCGTGGATAAGCAACCGCTAAGTAAGTGGAAGGTATCGGGTTCGATCCCCAGCTAGTGTATTTTGTTTTAAAGCCCAAAAGGGCCTATGATGAGAGGGGAAAAAACTGTTAGGGAGCCCCTTTGGGGGCTCTTTTTTTTTTGGGGGGGGGGTCTTTTTTTTTTTTTTTTTTTTTCAAAAGCACAGTGTTAACAACTAAAAGTGAACCAGGTAATCGCAGTGAGGCACAGTGGTCTCGTGGATAAGCAACCGCCTAGTAAGTGGAAGGTATCGGGTTCGATCCCCAGCTAGTGTATTTTGTTTTAAAGCCCAAAAGGGCCTATGGTGAGGGGGGGGGGAGCAGCTGAGTATAGGAAAAAAACTGTTAGGGAGCCCCTTTGGGGGGGGGGGGTTTGGGGTTTTTTTTTTTTTTTTTTTTCAAAAGCACAGTGTTAACAACTAAAAGTGAACCAGGTAATCGCAGTGAGGCACAGTGGTCTCGTGGATAAGCAACCGCCTAGTAAGTGGAAGGTATCGGGTTCGATCCCCAGCTAGTGTATTTTGTTTTAAAGCCCAAAAGGGCCTATGGTGAGGGGGGGGGGGGAGCAGCTGAGTATAGGAAAAAAACTGTTAGGGAGCCCCTTTGGGGGGGGGGGGGGTTTGGGGTTTTTTTTTTTTTTTTTTTTCAGCTAGCTGGCGGTCGTCAGCTAGCTAGCTGGCGGTCGTCAGCTAGCTGGCGGTCGTCAGCTAGCTGGCGGTCGTCAGCTAGCTGGCGGTCGTCAGCTAGCTGGCGGTCGTCAGCTAGCTGGCGGTCGTCAGCTAGCTGGCGGTCGTCAGCTAGCTGGCGGTCGTCAGCGTGGCCTGCGGCCGATAGCGTTAGCCCCAAAGCCATGTCCAATTTTTAAACTACATTCAAGAGTCCCTTATTGCCAGGTTAAACAAGTTTTTTACATTTTCAGTTCTACTTTCTTCCTTTTATTACTCTGTACACTCCGACCATGCTATCCTTTTCCAGTCTGTAAACAACTTTACAACATGAATTCAGCGTGGCCTGCGGCCGATAGCGTTAGCCCCAAAGCCATGTCCAATTTTTAAACTACATTCAAGAGTCCCTTATTGCCAGGTTAATCAAGTTTTTTACATTTTCAGTTTTACTTTCTTCCTTTTATTACTCTGTACACTCCGACCATGCTATCCTTTTCCAGTCTGTCTGTAAACAACTTTACAACATGAATTCAGCGTGGCCTGCGGCCGATAGCGTTAGCCCCAAAGCCATGTCCATTTTTTAAACTACATTCAAGAGTCCCTTATTGCCAGGTTAAACAAGTTTTTTACATTTTCAGTTCTACTTTCTTCCTTTTATTACTCTGTACACTACGACCATGCTATCCTTTTCCAGTCTGTAAACAACTTTACAACATGAATTCAATGATGGGCAGGGTTTTACTTCTCATATGAAAGCGCCCAAACTTCACGAGGTGAAACAAAGGGTCTTTCAAATTCAAGTCTATTCAAGCCCAATATGGGCTAACAACTGGCCTGCATACCCGAGCAGAATCATTAATGCTCAACAAAGACACACAGCCTTGGGTAAAGAGGTCCATTTTATTTTTTTAAATTTAGTTATATTTTTTTTCATTGACAGTATACTATTAAATATCAGGAATATTGGATGCTCTGTTTCAAATACAGTCCAGATTGCCGAGCAATGAATTATCTCCTGCTTCTTGTCCAAAAAACATATCTAACTGGTTTTTAAAACGGTATCATTTTACTTTCCATCTCCCAACATTATTTTGAACTGTCTTGAACTTAAGTTGTTTTCCTTCCTTGAAATGACACTACAGCCAGTCTATTCTGTTCATGTAGGCGTATTGAAAGAGCTTGTCCTCCATGCAGACAAGGATAAAGAGCCATATTAAGTACCTTTAGGGACAATACATCAAAATAATGCGGTCATTGTTGCAATGTCAGGAATGCTATTTCTACCTCTTTGGAAATCCTCGCAATAACAAAAGTATCCACTCAATGAAGGGAGTGCCCGTTTATTTCTTCAATTCATCAATTGATGCCATGTTAGAAAGAGCTGAGTAGTTTGTTACGTAAATATTCAAATATAGCCGATGCGAGCTATTGAAAAAAACTGAATCGAATAGCCTGCATCTTTAATATGAATAACAATGAGCAGTGCCTAAATACAGCTGCACTGCAATTCTAAGTTAGCCTCAACGAAATGTTACTTTCAATGGCATGTTAGTTTGAATGCACCTGTTTCAAAACATAACAATCATTAAATCAGCATCAGAAAGTGTTAACAACTAAAAGCGAACCAGGTAATCGCAGTGAGGCAAAGTGGTCTCGTGGATAAGCAACCGCTAAGTAAGTGGAAGGTATCGGGTTCGATCCCCAGCTAGTGTATTTTGTTTTAAAGCCCAAAAGGGCCTATGATGAGAGGGGAAAAAACTGTTAGGGAGCCCCTTTGGGGGCTCTTTTTTTTTTTGGGGGGGGGGGGTCTTTTTTTTTTTTTTTTTTTTCAAAAGCACAGTGTTAACAACTAAAAGTGAACCAGGTAATCGCAGTGAGGCACAGTGGTCTCGTGGATAAGCAACCGCCTAGTAAGTGGAAGGTATCGGGTTCGATCCCCAGCTAGTGTATTTTGTTTTAAAGCCCAAAAGGGCCTATGGTGAGGGGGGGGGGGGAGCAGCTGAGTATAGGAAAAAAACTGTTAGGGAGCCCCTTTGGGGGGGGGGGTTTGGGGTTTTTTTTTTTTTTTTTTTTCAAAAGCACAGTGTTAACAACTAAAAGTGAACCAGGTAATCGCAGTGAGGCACAGTGGTCTCGTGGATAAGCAACCGCCTAGTAAGTGGAAGGTATCGGGTTCGATCCCCAGCTAGTGTATTTTGTTTTAAAGCCCAAAAGGGCCTATGGTGAGGGGGGGGGAGCAGCTGAGTATAGGAAAAAAACTGTTAGGGAGCCCCTTTGGGGGGGGGGGGGTTTGGGTTTTTTTTTTTTTTTTTTTTTCAGCTAGCTGGCGGTCGTCAGCTAGCTGGCGGTCGTCAGCGTGGCCTGCGGCCGATAGCGTTAGCCCCAAAGCCATGTCCAATTTTTAAACTACATTCAAGAGTCCCTTATTGCCAGGTTAAACAAGTTTTTTACATTTTCAGTTCTACTTTCTTCCTTTTATTACTCTGTACACTCCGACCATGCTATCCTTTTCCAGTCTGTAAACAACTTTACAACATGAATTCAGCGTGGCCTGCGGCCGATAGCGTTAGCCCCAAAGCCATGTCCAATTTTTAAACTACATTCAAGAGTCCCTTATTGCCAGGTTAATCAAGTTTTTTACATTTTCAGTTTTACTTTCTTCCTTTTATTACTCTGTACACTCCGACCATGCTATCCTTTTCCAGTCTGTCTGTAAACAACTTTACAACATGAATTCAGCGTGGCCTGCGGCCGATAGCGTTAGCCCCAAAGCCATGTCCATTTTTTAAACTACATTCAAGAGTCCCTTATTGCCAGGTTAAACAAGTTTTTTACATTTTCAGTTCTACTTTCTTCCTTTTATTACTCTGTACACTACGACCATGCTATCCTTTTCCAGTCTGTAAACAACTTTACAACATGAATTCAATGATGGGCAGGGTTTTACTTCTCATATGAAAGCGCCCAAACTTCACGAGGTGAAACAAAGGGTCTTTCAAATTCAAGTCTATTCAAGCCCAATATGGGCTAACAACTGGCCTGCATACCCGAGCAGAATCATTAATGCTCAACAAAGACACACAGCCTTGGGTAAAGAGGTCCATTTTATTTTTTTAAATTTAGTTATATTTTTTTTCATTGACAGTATACTATTAAATATCAGGAATATTGGATGCTCTGTTTCAAATACAGTCCAGATTGCCGAGCAATGAATTATCTCCTGCTTCTTGTCCAAAAAACATATCTAACTGGTTTTTAAAACGGTATCATTTTACTTTCCATCTCCCAACATTATTTTGAACTGTCTTGAACTTAAGTTGTTTTCCTTCCTTGAAATGACACTACAGCCAGTCTATTCTGTTCATGTAGGCGTATTGAAAGAGCTTGTCCTCCATGCAGACAAGGATAAAGAGCCATATTAAGTACCTTTAGGGACAATACATCAAAATAATGCGGTCATTGTTGCAATGTCAGGAATGCTATTTCTACCTCTTTGGAAATCCTCGCAATAACAAAAGTATCCACTCAATGAAGGGAGTGCCCGTTTATTTCTTCAATTCATCAATTGATGCCATGTTAGAAAGAGCTGAGTAGTTTGTTACGTAAATATTCAAATATAGCCGATGCGAGCTATTGAAAAAAACTGAATCGAATAGCCTGCATCTTTAATATGAATAACAATGAGCAGTGCCTAAATACAGCTGCACTGCAATTCTAAGTTAGCCTCAACGAAATGTTACTTTCAATGGCATGTTAGTTTGAATGCACCTGTTTCAAAACATAACAATCATTAAATCAGCATCAGAAAGTGTTAACAACTAAAAGCGAACCAGGTAATCGCAGTGAGGCAAAGTGGTCTCGTGGATAAGCAACCGCTAAGTAAGTGGAAGGTATCGGGTTCGATCCCCAGCTAGTGTATTTTGTTTTAAAGCCCAAAAGGGCCTATGATGAGAGGGGAAAAAACTGTTAGGGAGCCCCTTTGGGGGCTCTTTTTTTTGGGGGGGGGGGGTCTTTTTTTTTTTTTTTTTTTTTCAAAAGCACAGTGTTAACAACTAAAAGTGAACCAGGTAATCGCAGTGAGGCACAGTGGTCTCGTGGATAAGCAACCGCCTAGTAAGTGGAAGGTATCGGGTTCGATCCCCAGCTAGTGTATTTTGTTTTAAAGCCCAAAAGGGCCTATGGTGAGGGGGGGGGGGAGCAGCTGAGTATAGGAAAAAAACTGTTAGGGAGCCCCTTTGGGGGGGGGGGGTTTGGGGTTTTTTTTTTTTTTTTTTTTCAAAAGCACAGTGTTAACAACTAAAAGTGAACCAGGTAATCGCAGTGAGGCACAGTGGTCTCGTGGATAAGCAACCGCCTAGTAAGTGGAAGGTATCGGGTTCGATCCCCAGCTAGTGTATTTTGTTTTAAAGCCCAAAAGGGCCTATGGTGAGGGGGGGGGGGAGCAGCTGAGTATAGGAAAAAAACTGTTAGGGAGCCCCTTTGGGGGGGGGGGGGTTTGGGGTTTTTTTTTTTTTTTTTTTTCAGCTAGCTGGCGGTCGTCAGCTAGCTGGCGGTCGTCAGCTAGCTGGCGGTCGTCAGCTAGCTGGCGGTCGTCAGCTAGCTGGCGGTCGTCAGCTAGCTGGCGGTCGTCAGCTAGCTGGCGGTCGTCAGCTAGCTGGCGGTCGTCAGCGTGGCCTGCGGCCGATAGCGTTAGCCCCAAAGCCATGTCCAATTTTTAAACTACATTCAAGAGTCCCTTATTGCCAGGTTAAACAAGTTTTTTACATTTTCAGTTCTACTTTCTTCCTTTTATTACTCTGTACACTCCGACCATGCTATCCTTTTCCAGTCTGTAAACAACTTTACAACATGAATTCAGCGTGGCCTGCGGCCGATAGCGTTAGCCCCAAAGCCATGTCCAATTTTTAAACTACATTCAAGAGTCCCTTATTGCCAGGTTAATCAAGTTTTTTACATTTTCAGTTTTACTTTCTTCCTTTTATTACTCTGTACACTCCGACCATGCTATCCTTTTCCAGTCTGTCTGTAAACAACTTTACAACATGAATTCAGCGTGGCCTGCGGCCGATAGCGTTAGCCCCAAAGCCATGTCCATTTTTTAAACTACATTCAAGAGTCCCTTATTGCCAGGTTAAACAAGTTTTTTACATTTTCAGTTCTACTTTCTTCCTTTTATTACTCTGTACACTACGACCATGCTATCCTTTTCCAGTCTGTAAACAACTTTACAACATGAATTCAATGATGGGCAGGGTTTTACTTCTCATATGAAAGCGCCCAAACTTCACGAGGTGAAACAAAGGGTCTTTCAAATTCAAGTCTATTCAAGCCCAATATGGGCTAACAACTGGCCTGCATACCCGAGCAGAATCATTAATGCTCAACAAAGACACACAGCCTTGGGTAAAGAGGTCCATTTTATTTTTTTAAATTTAGTTATATTTTTTTTCATTGACAGTATACTATTAAATATCAGGAATATTGGATGCTCTGTTTCAAATACAGTCCAGATTGCCGAGCAATGAATTATCTCCTGCTTCTTGTCCAAAAAACATATCTAACTGGTTTTTAAAACGGTATCATTTTACTTTCCATCTCCCAACATTATTTTGAACTGTCTTGAACTTAAGTTGTTTTCCTTCCTTGAAATGACACTACAGCCAGTCTATTCTGTTCATGTAGGCGTATTGAAAGAGCTTGTCCTCCATGCAGACAAGGATAAAGAGCCATATTAAGTACCTTTAGGGACAATACATCAAAATAATGCGGTCATTGTTGCAATGTCAGGAATGCTATTTCTACCTCTTTGGAAATCCTCGCAATAACAAAAGTATCCACTCAATGAAGGGAGTGCCCGTTTATTTCTTCAATTCATCAATTGATGCCATGTTAGAAAGAGCTGAGTAGTTTGTTACGTAAATATTCAAATATAGCCGATGCGAGCTATTGAAAAAAACTGAATCGAATAGCCTGCATCTTTAATATGAATAACAATGAGCAGTGCCTAAATACAGCTGCACTGCAATTCTAAGTTAGCCTCAACGAAATGTTACTTTCAATGGCATGTTAGTTTGAATGCACCTGTTTCAAAACATAACAATCATTAAATCAGCATCAGAAAGTGTTAACAACTAAAAGCGAACCAGGTAATCGCAGTGAGGCAAAGTGGTCTCGTGGATAAGCAACCGCTAAGTAAGTGGAAGGTATCGGGTTCGATCCCCAGCTAGTGTATTTTGTTTTAAAGCCCAAAAGGGCCTATGATGAGAGGGGAAAAAACTGTTAGGGAGCCCCTTTGGGGGCTCTTTTTTTTTGGGGGGGGGGGTCTTTTTTTTTTTTTTTTTTTTTCAAAAGCACAGTGTTAACAACTAAAAGTGAACCAGGTAATCGCAGTGAGGCACAGTGGTCTCGTGGATAAGCAACCGCCTAGTAAGTGGAAGGTATCGGGTTCGATCCCCAGCTAGTGTATTTTGTTTTAAAGCCCAAAAGGGCCTATGGTGAGGGGGGGGGGGGGGGGGAGCAGCTGAGTATAGGAAAAAAACTGTTAGGGAGCCCCTTTGGGGGGGGGGGGGGGTTTGGGGTTTTTTTTTTTTTTTTTTTCAAAAGCACAGTGTTAACAACTAAAAGTGAACCAGGTAATCGCAGTGAGGCACAGTGGTCTCGTGGATAAGCAACCGCCTAGTAAGTGGAAGGTATCGGGTTCGATCCCAGCTAGTGTATTTTGTTTTAAAGCCCAAAAGGGCCTATGGTGAGGGGGGGGGGGGAGCAGCTGAGTATAGGAAAAAAACTGTTAGGGAGCCCCTTTGGGGGGGGGGGGGTTTGGGGTTTTTTTTTTTTTTTTTTTTCAGCTAGCTGGCGGTCGTCAGCTAGCTGGCGGTCGTCAGCTAGCTGGCGGTCGTCAGCTAGCTGGCGGTCGTCAGCTAGCTGGCGGTCGTCAGCTAGCTGGCGGTCGTCAGCTAGCTGGCGGTCGTCAGCTAGCTGGCGGTCGTCAGCTAGCTGGCGGTCGTCAGCTAGCTGGCGGTCGTCAGCTAGCTGGCGGTCGTCAGCTAGCTGGCGGTCGTCAGCTAGCTGGCGGTCGTCAGCTAGCTGGCGGTCGTCAGCTAGCTGGCGGTCGTCAGCTAGCTGGCGGTCGTCAGCTAGCTGGCGGTCGTCAGCTAGCTGGCGGTCGTCAGCTAGCTGGCGGTCGTCAGCTAGCTGGCGGTCGTCAGCGTGGCCTGCGGCCGATAGCGTTAGCCCCAAAGCCATGTCCAATTTTTAAACTACATTCAAGAGTCCCTTATTGCCAGGTTAAACAAGTTTTTTACATTTTCAGTTCTACTTTCTTCCTTTTATTACTCTGTACACTCCGACCATGCTATCCTTTTCCAGTCTGTAAACAACTTTACAACATGAATTCAGCGTGGCCTGCGGCCGATAGCGTTAGCCCAAAGCCATGTCCAATTTTTAAACTACATTCAAGAGTCCCTTATTGCCAGGTTAATCAAGTTTTTTACATTTTCAGTTTTACTTTCTTCCTTTTATTACTCTGTACACTCCGACCATGCTATCCTTTTCCAGTCTGTCTGTAAACAACTTTACAACATGAATTCAGCGTGGCCTGCGGCCGATAGCGTTAGCCCCAAAGCCATGTCCATTTTTTAAACTACATTCAAGAGTCCCTTATTGCCAGGTTAAACAAGTTTTTTACATTTTCAGTTCTACTTTCTTCCTTTTATTACTCTGTACACTACGACCATGCTATCCTTTTCCAGTCTGTAAACAACTTTACAACATGAATTCAATGATGGGCAGGGTTTTACTTCTCATATGAAAGCGCCCAAACTTCACGAGGTGAAACAAAGGGTCTTTCAATTCAAGTCTATTCAAGCCCAATATGGGCTAACAACTGGCCTGCATACCCGAGCAGAATCATTAATGCTCAACAAAGACACACAGCCTTGGGTAAAGAGGTCCATTTTATTTTTTAAATTTAGTTATATTTTTTTTCATTGACAGTATACTATTAAATATCAGGAATATTGGATGCTCTGTTTCAAATACAGTCCAGATTGCCGAGCAATGAATTATCTCCTGCTTCTTGTCCAAAAAACATATCTAACTGGTTTTTAAAACGGTATCATTTTACTTTCCATCTCCCAACATTATTTTGAACTGTCTTGAACTTAAGTTGTTTTCCTTCCTTGAAATGACACTACAGCCAGTCTATTCTGTTCATGTAGGCGTATTGAAAGAGCTTGTCCTCCATGCAGACAAGGATAAAGAGCCATATTAAGTACCTTTAGGGACAATACATCAAAATAATGCGGTCATTGTTGCAATGTCAGGAATGCTATTTCTACCTCTTTGGAAATCCTCGCAATAACAAAAGTATCCACTCAATGAAGGGAGTGCCCGTTTATTTCTTCAATTCATCAATTGATGCCATGTTAGAAAGAGCTGAGTAGTTTGTTACGTAAATATTCAAATATAGCCGATGCGAGCTATTGAAAAAAACTGAATCGAATAGCCTGCATCTTTAATATGAATAACAATGAGCAGTGCCTAAATACAGCTGCACTGCAATTCTAAGTTAGCCTCAACGAAATGTTACTTTCAATGGCATGTTAGTTTGAATGCACCTGTTTCAAAACATAACAATCATTAAATCAGCATCAGAAAGTGTTAACAACTAAAAGCGAACCAGGTAATCGCAGTGAGGCAAAGTGGTCTCGTGGATAAGCAACCGCTAAGTAAGTGGAAGGTATCGGGTTCGATCCCCAGCTAGTGTATTTTGTTTTAAAGCCCAAAAGGGCCTATGATGAGAGGGGAAAAAACTGTTAGGGAGCCCCTTTGGGGGCTCTTTTTTTGGGGGGGGGGGGGTCTTTTTTTTTTTTTTTTTTTTTCAAAAGCACAGTGTTAACAACTAAAAGTGAACCAGGTAATCGCAGTGAGGCACAGTGGTCTCGTGGATAAGCAACCGCCTAGTAAGTGGAAGGTATCGGGTTCGATCCCCAGCTAGTGTATTTTGTTTTAAAGCCCAAAAGGGCCTATGGTGAGGGGGGGGGGGGAGCAGCTGAGTATAGGAAAAAAAACTGTTAGGGAGCCCCTTTGGGGGGGGGGGGGTTTGGGGTTTTTTTTTTTTTTTTTTTTCAGCTAGCTGGCGGTCGTCAGCTAGCTGGCGGTCGTCAGCTAGCTGGCGGTCGTCAGCTAGCTGGCGGTCGTCAGCTAGCTGGCGGTCGTCAGCTAGCTGGCGGTCGTCAGCTAGCTGGCGGTCGTCAGCTAGCTGGCGGTCGTCAGCTAGCTGGCGGTCGTCAGCTAGCTGGCGGTCGTCAGCTAGCTGGCGGTCGTCAGCTAGCTGGCGGTCGTCAGCTAGCTGGCGGTCGTCAGCTAGCTGGCGGTCGTCAGCTAGGCTGGCGGTCGTCAGCTAGCTGGCGGTCGTCAGCTAGCTGGCGGTCGTCAGCGTGGCCTGCGGCCGATAGCGTTAGCCCCAAAGCCATGTCCAATTTTTAAACTACATTCAAGAGTCCCTTATTGCCAGGTTAAACAAGTTTTTTACATTTTCAGTTCTACTTTCTTCCTTTTATTACTCTGTACACTCCGACCATGCTATCCTTTTCCAGTCTGTAAACAACTTTACAACATGAATTCAGCGTGGCCTGCGGCCGATAGCGTTAGCCCCAAAGCCATGTCCAATTTTTAAACTACATTCAAGAGTCCCTTATTGCCAGGTTAATCAAGTTTTTACATTTTCAGTTTTACTTTCTTCCTTTTATTACTCTGTACACTCCGACCATGCTATCCTTTTCCAGTCTGTCTGTAAACAACTTTACAACATGAATTCAGCGTGGCCTGCGGCCGATAGCGTTAGCCCCAAAGCCATGTCCATTTTTTAAACTACATTCAAGAGTCCCTTATTGCCAGGTTAAACAAGTTTTTTACATTTTCAGTTCTACTTTCTTCCTTTTATTACTCTGTACACTACGGACCATGCTATCCTTTTCCAGTCTGTAAACAACTTTACAACATGAATTCAATGATGGGCAGGGTTTTACTTCTCATATGAAAGCGCCCAAACTTCACGAGGTGAAACAAAGGGTCTTTCAAATTCAAGTCTATTCAAGCCCAATATGGGCTAACAACTGGCCTGCATACCCGAGCAGAATCATTAATGCTCAACAAAGACACACAGCCTTGGGTAAAGAGGTCCATTTTATTTTTTTAAATTTAGTTATATTTTTTTTCATTGACAGTATACTATTAAATATCAGGAATATTGGATGCTCTGTTTCAAATACAGTCCAGATTGCCGAGCAATGAATTATCTCCTGCTTCTTGTCCAAAAAACATATCTAACTGGTTTTAAAACGGTATCATTTTACTTTCCATCTCCCAACATTATTTTGAACTGTCTTGAACTTAAGTTGTTTTCCTTCCTTGAAATGACACTACAGCCAGTCTATTCTGTTCATGTAGGCGTATTGAAAGAGCTTGTCCTCCATGCAGACAAGGATAAAGAGCCATATTAAGTACCTTTAGGGACAATACATCAAAATAATGCGGTCATTGTTGCAATGTCAGGAATGCTATTTCTACCTCTTTGGAAATCCTCGCAATAACAAAAGTATCCACTCAATGAAGGGAGTGCCCGTTTATTTCTTCAATTCATCAATTGATGCCATGTTAGAAAGAGCTGAGTAGTTTGTTACGTAAATATTCAAATATAGCCGATGCGAGCTATTGAAAAAAACTGAATCGAATAGCCTGCATCTTTAATATGAATAACAATGAGCAGTGCCTAAATACAGCTGCACTGCAATTCTAAGTTAGCCTCAACGAAATGTTACTTTCAATGGCATGTTAGTTTGAATGCACCTGTTTCAAAACATAACAATCATTAAATCAGCATCAGAAAGTGTTAACAACTAAAAGCGAACCAGGTAATCGCAGTGAGGCAAAGTGGTCTCGTGGATAAGCAACCGCTAAGTAAGTGGAAGGTATCGGGTTCGATCCCCAGCTAGTGTATTTTGTTTTAAAGCCCAAAAGGGCCTATGATGAGAGGGGAAAAAAACTGTTAGGGAGCCCCTTTGGGGGCTCTTTTTTTTTGGGGGGGGGGTCTTTTTTTTTTTTTTTTTTTTTTCAAAAGCACAGTGTTAACAACTAAAAGTGAACCAGGTAATCGCAGTGAGGCACAGTGGTCTCGTGGATAAGCAACCGCCTAGTAAGTGGAAGGTATCGGGTTCGATCCCCAGCTAGTGTATTTTGTTTTAAAGCCCAAAAGGGCCTATGGTGAGGGGGGGGGGGGGGAGCAGCTGAGTATAGGAAAAAAACTGTTAGGGAGCCCCTTTGGGGGGGGGGGGGGGGGTTTGGGGTTTTTTTTTTTTTTTTTTTTCAAAAGCACAGTGTTAACAACTAAAAGTGAACCAGGTAATCGCAGTGAGGCACAGTGGTCTCGTGGATAAGCAACCGCCTAGTAAGTGGAAGGTATCGGGTTCGATCCCCAGCTAGTGTATTTTGTTTTAAAGCCCAAAAGGGCCTATGGTGAGGGGGGGGGGGAGCAGCTGAGTATAGGAAAAAAACTGTTAGGGAGCCCCTTTGGGGGGGGGGGGTTTGGGGTTTTTTTTTTTTTTTTTTTTTCAGCTAGCTGGCGGTCGTCAGCTAGCTGGCGGTCGTCAGCTAGCTGGCGGTCGTCAGCTAGCTGGCGGTCGTCAGCTAGCTGGCGGTCGTCAGCTAGCTGGCGGTCGTCAGCTAGCTGGCGGTCGTCAGCTAGCTGGCGGTCGTCAGCTAGCTGGCGGTCGTCAGCTAGCTGGCGGTCGTCAGCTAGCTGGCGGTCGTCAGCGTGGCCTGCGGCCGATAGCGTTAGCCCCAAAGCCATGTCCAATTTTTAAACTACATTCAAGAGTCCCTTATTGCCAGGTTAAACAAGTTTTTTACATTTTCAGTTCTACTTTCTTCCTTTTATTACTCTGTACACTCCGACCATGCTATCCTTTTCCAGTCTGTAAACAACTTTACAACATGAATTCAGCGTGGCCTGCGGCCGATAGCGTTAGCCCCAAAGCCATGTCCAATTTTTAAACTACATTCAAGAGTCCCTTATTGCCAGGTTAATCAAGTTTTTTACATTTTCAGTTTTACTTTCTTCCTTTTATTACTCTGTACACTCCGACCATGCTATCCTTTTCCAGTCTGTCTGTAAACAACTTTACAACATGAATTCAGCGTGGCCTGCGGCGATAGCGTTAGCCCCAAAGCCATGTCCATTTTTTAAACTACATTCAAGAGTCCCTTATTGCCAGGTTAAACAAGTTTTTTACATTTTCAGTTCTACTTTCTTCCTTTTATTACTCTGTACACTACGACCATGCTATCCTTTTCCAGTCTGTAAACAACTTTACAACATGAATTCAATGATGGGCAGGGTTTTACTTCTCATATGAAAGCGCCCAAACTTCACGAGGTGAAACAAAGGGTCTTTCAAATTCAAGTCTATTCAAGCCCAATATGGGCTAACAACTGGCCTGCATACCCGAGCAGAATCATTAATGCTCAACAAAGACACACAGCCTTGGGTAAAGAGGTCCATTTTATTTTTTTAAATTTAGTTATATTTTTTTTCATTGACAGTATACTATTAAATATCAGGAATATTGGATGCTCTGTTTCAAATACAGTCCAGATTGCCGAGCAATGAATTATCTCCTGCTTCTTGTCCAAAAAACATATCTAACTGTTTTTAAAACGGTATCATTTTACTTTCCATCTCCCAACATTATTTTGAACTGTCTTGAACTTAAGTTGTTTTCCTTCCTTGAAATGACACTACAGCCAGTCTATTCTGTTCATGTAGGCGTATTGAAAGAGCTTGTCCTCCATGCAGACAAGGATAAAGAGCCATATTAAGTACCTTTAGGGACAATACATCAAAATAATGCGGTCATTGTTGCAATGTCAGGAATGCTATTTCTACCTCTTTGGAAATCCTCGCAATAACAAAAGTATCCACTCAATGAAGGGAGTGCCCGTTTATTTCTTCAATTCATCAATTGATGCCATGTTAGAAAGAGCTGAGTAGTTTGTTACGTAAATATTCAAATATAGCCGATGCGAGCTATTGAAAAAAACTGAATCGAATAGCCTGCATCTTTAATATGAATAACAATGAGCAGTGCCTAAATACAGCTGCACTGCAATTCTAAGTTAGCCTCAACGAAATGTTACTTTCAATGGCATGTTAGTTTGAATGCACCTGTTTCAAAACATAACAATCATTAAATCAGCATCAGAAAGTGTTAACAACTAAAAGCGAACCAGGTAATCGCAGTGAGGCAAAGTGGTCTCGTGGATAAGCAACCGCTAAGTAAGTGGAAGGTATCGGGTTCGATCCCCAGCTAGTGTATTTTGTTTTAAAGCCCAAAAGGGCCTATGATGAGAGGGGAAAAAACTGTTAGGGAGCCCCTTTGGGGGCTCTTTTTTTGGGGGGGGGGGGGGTCTTTTTTTTTTTTTTTTTTTTTCAAAGCACAGTGTTAACAACTAAAAGTGAACCAGGTAATCGCAGTGAGGCACAGTGGTCTCGTGGATAAGCAACCGCCTAGTAAGTGGAAGGTATCGGGTTCGATCCCCAGCTAGTGTATTTTGTTTTAAAGCCCAAAAGGGCCTATGGTGAGGGGGGGGGGGGGAGCAGCTGAGTATAGGAAAAAAACTGTTAGGGAGCCCCTTTGGGGGGGGGGGGTTTGGGTTTTTTTTTTTTTTTTTTTTTCAAAAGCACAGTGTTAACAACTAAAAGTGAACCAGGTAATCGCAGTGAGGCACAGTGGTCCTCGTGGATAAGCAACCGCCTAGTAAGTGGAAGGTATCGGGTTCGATCCCCAGCTAGTGTATTTTGTTTTAAAGCCCAAAAGGGCCTATGGTGAGGGGGGGGGGGAGCAGCTGAGTATAGGAAAAAAACTGTTAGGGAGCCCCTTTGGGGGGGGGGGGGGTTTGGGGTTTTTTTTTTTTTTTTTTTTCAGCTAGCTGGCGGTCGTCAGCTAGCTGGCGGTCGTCAGCTAGCTGGCGGTCGTCAGCTAGCTGGCGGTCGTCAGCTAGCTGGCGGTCGTCAGCTAGCTGGCGGTCGTCAGCTAGCTGGCGGTCGTCAGCTAGCTGGCGGTCGTCAGCTAGCTGGCGGTCGTCAGCTAGCTGGCGGTCGTCAGCTAGCTGGCGGTCGTCAGCTAGCTGGCGGTCGTCAGCTAGCTGGCGGTCGTCAGCTAGCTGGCGGTCGTCAGCTAGCTGGCGGTCGTCAGCTAGCTGGCGGTCGTCAGCTAGCTGGCGGTCGTCAGCGTGGCCTGCGGCCGATAGCGTTAGCCCCAAAGCCATGTCCAATTTTTAAACTACATTCAAGAGTCCCTTATTGCCAGGTTAAACAAGTTTTTTACATTTTCAGTTCTACTTTCTTCCTTTTATTACTCTGTACACTCCGACCATGCTATCCTTTTCCAGTCTGTAAACAACTTTACAACATGAATTCAGCGTGGCCTGCGGCCGATAGCGTTAGCCCCAAAGCCATGTCCAATTTTTAAACTACATTCAAGAGTCCCTTATTGCCAGGTTAATCAAGTTTTTACATTTTCAGTTTTACTTTCTTCCTTTTATTACTCTGTACACTCCGACCATGCTATCCTTTTCCAGTCTGTCTGTAAACAACTTTACAACATGAATTCAGCGTGGCCTGCGGCCGATAGCGTTAGCCCCAAAGCCATGTCCATTTTTTAAACTACATTCAAGAGTCCCTTATTGCCAGGTTAAACAAGTTTTTTACATTTTCAGTTCTACTTTCTTCTTTTATTACTCTGTACACTACGACCATGCTATCCTTTTCCAGTCTGTAAACAACTTTACAACATGAATTCAATGATGGGCAGGGTTTTACTTCTCATATGAAAGCGCCCAAACTTCACGAGGTGAAACAAAGGGTCTTTCAAATTCAAGTCTATTCAAGCCCAATATGGGCTAACAACTGGCCTGCATACCCGAGCAGAATCATTAATGCTCAACAAAGACACACAGCCTTGGGTAAAGAGGTCCATTTTATTTTTTTAAATTTAGTTATATTTTTTTTCATTGACAGTATACTATTAAATATCAGGAATATTGGATGCTCTGTTTCAAATACAGTCCAGATTGCCGAGCAATGAATTATCTCCTGCTTCTTGTCCAAAAAACATATCTAACTGGTTTTTAAAACGGTATCATTTTACTTTCCATCTCCCAACATTATTTTGAACTGTCTTGAACTTAAGTTGTTTTCCTTCCTTGAAATGACACTACAGCCAGTCTATTCTGTTCATGTAGGCGTATTGAAAGAGCTTGTCCTCCATGCAGACAAGGATAAAGAGCCATATTAAGTACCTTTAGGGACAATACATCAAAATAATGCGGTCATTGTTGCAATGTCAGGAATGCTATTTCTACCTCTTTGGAAATCCTCGCAATAACAAAAGTATCCACTCAATGAAGGGAGTGCCCGTTTATTTCTTCAATTCATCAATTGATGCCATGTTAGAAAGAGCTGAGTAGTTTGTTACGTAAATATTCAAATATAGCCGATGCGAGCTATTGAAAAAAACTGAATCGAATAGCCTGCATCTTTAATATGAATAACAATGAGCAGTGCCTAAATACAGCTGCACTGCAATTCTAAGTTAGCCTCAACGAAATGTTACTTTCAATGGCATGTTAGTTTGAATGCACCTGTTTCAAAACATAACAATCATTAAATCAGCATCAGAAAGTGTTAACAACTAAAAGCGAACCAGGTAATCGCAGTGAGGCAAAGTGGTCTCGTGGATAAGCAACCGCTAAGTAAGTGGAAGGTATCGGGTTCGATCCCCAGCTAGTGTATTTTGTTTTAAAGCCCAAAAGGGCCTATGATGAGAGGGGAAAAAACTGTTAGGGAGCCCCTTTGGGGGCTCTTTTTTTGGGGGGGGGGGGGGTCTTTTTTTTTTTTTTTTTTTTTTCAAAAGCACAGTGTTAACAACTAAAAGTGAACCAGGTAATCGCAGTGAGGCACAGTGGTCTCGTGGATAAGCAACCGCCTAGTAAGTGGAAGGTATCGGGTTCGATCCCCAGCTAGTGTATTTTGTTTTAAAGCCCAAAAGGGCCTATGGTGAGGGGGGGGGGGAGCAGCTGAGTATAGGAAAAAAAATGTTAGGGAGCCCCTTTGGGGGGGGGGGGTTTGGGGTTTTTTTTTTTTTTTTTTTTTAAAAGCACAGTGTTAACAACTAAAAGTGAACCAGGTAATCGCAGTGAGGCACAGTGGTCTCGTGGATAAGCAACCGCCTAGTAAGTGGAAGGTATCGGGTTCGATCCCAGCTAGTGTATTTTGTTTTAAAGCCAAAAGGGCCTATGGTGAGGGGGGGGGGGGAGCAGCTGAGTATAGGAAAAAAACTGTTAGGGAGCCCCTTTGGGGGGGGGGGGGGTTTGGGGTTTTTTTTTTTTTTTTTTTTTCAGCTAGCTGGCGGTCGTCAGCTAGCTGGCGGTCGTCAGCTAGCTGGCGGTCGTCAGCTAGCTGGCGGTCGTCAGCTAGCTGGCGGTCGTCAGCTAGCTGGCGGTCGTCAGCTAGCTGGCGGTCGTCAGCTAGCTGGCGGTCGTCAGCTAGCTGGCGGTCGTCAGCTAGCTGGCGGTCGTCAGCGTGGCCTGCGGCCGATAGCGTTAGCCCCAAAGCCATGTCCAATTTTTAAACTACATTCAAGAGTCCCTTATTGCCAGGTTAAACAAGTTTTTTACATTTTCAGTTCTACTTTCTTCCTTTTATTACTCTGTACACTCCGACCATGCTATCCTTTTCCAGTCTGTAAACAACTTTACAACATGAATTCAGCGTGGCCTGCGGCCGATAGCGTTAGCCCCAAAGCCATGTCCAATTTTTAAACTACATTCAAGAGTCCCTTATTGCCAGGTTAATCAAGTTTTTTACATTTTCAGTTTTACTTTCTTCCTTTTATTACTCTGTACACTCCGACCATGCTATCCTTTTCCAGTCTGTCTGTAAACAACTTTACAACATGAATTCAGCGTGGCCTGCGGCCGATAGCGTTAGCCCCAAAGCCATGTCCATTTTTTAAACTACATTCAAGAGTCCCTTATTGCCAGGTTAAACAAGTTTTTTACATTTTCAGTTCTACTTTCTTCCTTTTATTACTCTGTACACTACGACCATGCTATCCTTTTCCAGTCTGTAAACAACTTTACAACATGAATTCAATGATGGGCAGGGTTTTACTTCTCATATGAAAGCGCCCAAACTTCACGAGGTGAAACAAAGGGTCTTTCAAATTCAAGTCTATTCAAGCCCAATATGGGCTAACAACTGGCCTGCATACCCGAGCAGAATCATTAATGCTCAACAAAGACACACAGCCTTGGGTAAAGAGGTCCATTTTATTTTTTTAAATTTAGTTATATTTTTTTTCATTGACAGTATACTATTAAATATCAGGAATATTGGATGCTCTGTTTCAAATACAGTCCAGATTGCCGAGCAATGAATTATCTCCTGCTTCTTGTCCAAAAAACATATCTAACTGGTTTTTAAAACGGTATCATTTTACTTTCCATCTCCCAACATTATTTTGAACTGTCTTGAACTTAAGTTGTTTTCCTTCCTTGAAATGACACTACAGCCAGTCTATTCTGTTCATGTAGGCGTATTGAAAGAGCTTGTCCTCCATGCAGACAAGGATAAAGAGCCATATTAAGTACCTTTAGGGACAATACATCAAAATAATGCGGTCATTGTTGCAATGTCAGGAATGCTATTTCTACCTCTTTGGAAATCCTCGCAATAACAAAGTATCCACTCAATGAAGGGAGTGCCCGTTTATTTCTTCAATTCATCAATTGATGCCATGTTAGAAAGAGCTGAGTAGTTTGTTACGTAAATATTCAAATATAGCCGATGCGAGCTATTGAAAAAAACTGAATCGAATAGCCTGCATCTTTAATATGAATAACAATGAGCAGTGCCTAAATACAGCTGCACTGCAATTCTAAGTTAGCCTCAACGAAATGTTACTTTCAATGGCATGTTAGTTTGAATGCACCTGTTTCAAAACATAACAATCATTAAATCAGCATCAGAAAGTGTTAACAACTAAAAGCGAACCAGGTAATCGCAGTGAGGCAAAGTGGTCTCGTGGATAAGCAACCGCTAAGTAAGTGGAAGGTATCGGGTTCGATCCCCAGCTAGTGTATTTTGTTTTAAAGCCCAAAAGGGCCTATGATGAGAGGGGAAAAAACTGTTAGGGAGCCCCTTTGGGGGCTCTTTTTTTTTGGGGGGGGGGGGGTCTTTTTTTTTTTTTTTTTTTTTCAAAAGCACAGTGTTAACAACTAAAAGTGAACCAGGTAATCGCAGTGAGGCACAGTGGTCTCGTGGATAAGCAACCGCCTAGTAAGTGGAAGGTATCGGGTTCGATCCCCAGCTAGTGTATTTTGTTTTAAAGCCCAAAAGGGCCTATGGTGAGGGGGGGGGGAGCAGCTGAGTATAGGAAAAAAACTGTTAGGGAGCCCCTTTGGGGGGGGGGGGGTTTGGGGTTTTTTTTTTTTTTTTTTTTCAAAAGCACAGTGTTAACAACTAAAAGTGAACCAGGTAATCGCAGTGAGGCACAGTGGTCTCGTGGATAAGCAACCGCCTAGTAAGTGGAAGGTATCGGGTTCGATCCCCAGCTAGTGTATTTTGTTTTAAAGCCCAAAAGGGCTATGGTGAGGGGGGGGGGGGGGAGCAGCTGAGTATAGGAAAAAAACTGTTAGGGAGCCCCTTTGGGGGGGGGGGGGTTTGGGGTTTTTTTTTTTTTTTTTTTTTTTCAGCTAGCTGGCGGTCGTCAGCTAGCTGGCGGTCGTCAGCTAGCTGGCGGTCGTCAGCTAGCTGGCGGTCGTCAGCTAGCTGGCGGTCGTCAGCTAGCTGGCGGTCGTCAGCTAGCTGGCGGTCGTCAGCTAGCTGGCGGTCGTCAGCTAGCTGGCGGTCGTCAGCTAGCTGGCGGTCGTCAGCTAGCTGGCGGTCGTCAGCTAGCTGGCGGTCGTCAGCTAGCTGGCGGTCGTCAGCTAGCTGGCGGTCGTCAGCTAGCTGGCGGTCGTCAGCGTGGCCTGCGGCCGATAGCGTTAGCCCCAAAGCCATGTCCAATTTTTAAACTACATTCAAGAGTCCCTTATTGCCAGGTTAAACAAGTTTTTTACATTTTCAGTTCTACTTTCTTCCTTTTATTACTCTGTACACTCCGACCATGCTATCCTTTTCCAGTCTGTAAACAACTTTACAACATGAATTCAGCGTGGCCTGCGGCCGATAGCGTTAGCCCCAAAGCCATGTCCAATTTTTAAACTACATTCAAGAGTCCCTTATTGCCAGGTTAATCAAGTTTTTTACATTTTCAGTTTTACTTTCTTCCTTTTATTACTCTGTACACTCCGACCATGCTATCCTTTTCCAGTCTGTCTGTAAACAACTTTACAACATGAATTCAGCGTGGCCTGCGGCCGATAGCGTTAGCCCCAAAGCCATGTCCATTTTTAAACTACATTCAAGAGTCCCTTATTGCCAGGTTAAACAAGTTTTTTACATTTTCAGTTCTACTTCTTCCTTTTATTACTCTGTACACTACGACCATGCTATCCTTTTCCAGTCTGTAAACAACTTTACAACATGAATTCAATGATGGGCAGGGTTTTACTTCTCATATGAAAGCGCCCAAACTTCACGAGGTGAAACAAAGGGTCTTTCAAATTCAAGTCTATTCAAGCCCAATATGGGCTAACAACTGGCCTGCATACCCGAGCAGAATCATTAATGCTCAACAAAGACACACAGCCTTGGGTAAAGAGGTCCATTTTATTTTTTTAAATTTAGTTATATTTTTTTTCATTGACAGTATACTATTAAATATCAGGAATATTGGATGCTCTGTTTCAAATACAGTCCAGATTGCCGAGCAATGAATTATCTCCTGCTTCTTGTCCAAAAAACATATCTAACTGGTTTTTAAAACGGTATCATTTTACTTTCCATCTCCCAACATTATTTTGAACTGTCTTGAACTTAAGTTGTTTTCCTTCCTTGAAATGACACTACAGCCAGTCTATTCTGTTCATGTAGGCGTATTGAAAGAGCTTGTCCTCCATGCAGACAAGGATAAAGAGCCATATTAAGTACCTTTAGGGACAATACATCAAAATAATGCGGTCATTGTTGCAATGTCAGGAATGCTATTTCTACCTCTTTGGAAATCCTCGCAATAACAAAAGTATCCACTCAATGAAGGGAGTGCCCGTTTATTTCTTCAATTCATCAATTGATGCCATGTTAGAAAGAGCTGAGTAGTTTGTTACGTAAATATTCAAATATAGCCGATGCGAGCTATTGAAAAAAACTGAATCGAATAGCCTGCATCTTTAATATGAATAACAATGAGCAGTGCCTAAATACAGCTGCACTGCAATTCTAAGTTAGCCTCAACGAAATGTTACTTTCAATGGCATGTTAGTTTGAATGCACCTGTTTCAAAACATAACAATCATTAAATCAGCATCAGAAAGTGTTAACAACTAAAAGCGAACCAGGTAATCGCAGTGAGGCAAAGTGGTCTCGTGGATAAGCAACCGCTAAGTAAGTGGAAGGTATCGGGTTCGATCCCAGCTAGTGTATTTTGTTTTAAAGCCCAAAAGGGCCTATGATGAGAGGGGAAAAAACTGTTAGGGAGCCCCTTTGGGGGCTCTTTTTTTTTGGGGGGGGGGGTCTTTTTTTTTTTTTTTTTTTCAAAAGCACAGTGTTAACAACTAAAAGTGAACCAGGTAATCGCAGTGAGGCACAGTGATCTCGTGGATAAGCAACCGCCTAGTAAGTGGAAGGTATCGGGTTCGATCCCCAGCTAGTGTATTTTGTTTTAAAGCCCAAAAGGGCCTATGGTGAGGGGGGGGGGGGGAGCAGCTGAGTATAGGAAAAAAACTGTTAGGAGCCCCTTTGGGGGGGGGGGGTTTGGGGTTTTTTTTTTTTTTTTTTTTCAAAAGCACAGTGTTAACAACTAAAAGTGAACCAGGTAATCGCAGTGAGGCACAGTGGTCTCGTGGA